>CAIGRN010043889.1:0-21758 GCA_903798345.1 Fraxinus anomala
GATCCGATCCAATTGAGGAAATTCCGACGCTTTACTATTTTAACTCATTGATTTTAATTTCATTGCATGATCCATTGATATTTAAATTTTATTTCGAAAAACAAATCATTTTCAAACAATTTATGAAAAAACCCTAATTTGTTAAACCCTTGAGTATTTTTCCATCTTCCTATAGAATCGACGCCCCAAAGCTGTGCTACAAATACCGCGTTATTCTTTGGGCGTAATCAAAGTCGTCTGCAAAAGATTACAAGTGCTAGGACTTCAATTCAATGAAATATTAGTAAGTGCTGACAGTTTGTACCTTGAGAGGCCATTAAATCTTTATTGACGAAGTGTCTATTCTTCATTATCAGCTCGTGTATGACTGGCTCTTGTGCAAGAGATGATTAATTATGCAAGTAGTTTCGAAGTCCTCAGTCGACAGCTCACACCGAGGCAATACACATGTACATATACGCAGTCAGACGACGAAGAGAGCGTATTAAACGTAAAATCAGCTCCTAAGGTACCTACTAAATTTTGAGAACTTCATCAGAACTGTCAGAGGCGCCAAGGGCTCACCGTCCATCGTGTCCTACCTTGCAGAAGCCCAGCACCATGAGCTTTTCCAATCTTTTATAGAAGATGGCAAAACAATCACGAACGGAGTGTGAGCCCTCCATAAAGTCAAGTAGTACAATCCCTTCATCTTATCATCCCCGCGGTTACTTTGGGAATGTAGAGGGTTTTGAAGATGTAAAAAGGTGTCTCCACCCCATAAGAGGTTTCCTGCCATAGAATCCACGACCTCACCATTTGGCTCCATGAATTTAGGTTCAATTGGGATGGAGCTAGGCCATAGGATCTCAAAACGAAGCGAAAGAAGGAATGGATGGGTAACCTAAACCTAGTTTTTAGGATGGCCTTATTCACCGCCACGCACCCAGGCCTTGGGTAAGATGCTCGTTCATCAGGGTTTGGAACTATTTAGCTCTATATTGTTTGGGATCCTATATTTTGCCCTCGGTCTCACCAAGTCACCAGTCCTCATCTTCGAGTGGTAATCAAAAGTCTCTAATGAACTGAAGTATCCATAGGACTATCTGGCCTCTTCCAAATATTTTCTCCCTCAAGTATGGCCATAGACACCTCATTCGAACCTAGCATGGCGGGTTCACTTAGCCTAGACGACACTACCAACTCAACCCACTTCACCTCACCATAAGCCATTTTTTCAAACAAATATGAAGAAAGGAAATGTTCAAAAGATTTACCTAAGGTAACAAACGGTGTTATGAGCAAGTCGCTGGAAACTTCAAGAACAATTCCGGAATGCAAGAACTTTCCCGGAATCTTTGTGTTTGTAGAGTGAAATTACGTAATTTTATTTTTGCCGAAGGTAAAGAGTTTAGACAATGAGGTAAAATCCTTTTACAGGAAGCCTCCATCTACCATCGCCTCCATTGATTGATTAATCCTCACAGTTAAGATCAAACGTAAAAAAAATGCTCAAAGACTGAGATACAGTAGTATAGCACACAAGCTCTTGGGGTGCGTCTCCTTGAGCTTCAACAGCCACCTGCCATGATTAATAATTATAACCTAAGAAAAGCTTTTCTTAGGAGCAAGCGACGGATCAGCTGCTTCTCTTGGAAACATGCAAAAGCCTTCAAATCATTGGCACAAATTCCAATGCAAGCCTCGTCCTTCAGCAGGACATCGCCTCTGCCATACCAGCTTTTTTCAAAGTTGCTACCTTCCAAAGCCTCGTCCTCCAGCTAGGACATCGCATCTACCTGCCAACTTTAATCAAAGCTGTCACCTTCAAAAGCATCTTCCTCCAGCTAGGACATGACATGCCAGCTTTCATCAAAGCTGCCACCTTCCAGAGTCTCGTCCTCTAGCTAGGACATTGCATTTGCTACGCCAACTTTTATCAAAGCTGACACCTTCCATAGCCTCGTCCTCCAGTAATGACCATCTCTGCTATACCAACCATATGTAATTCCATGCATTATATGAATATATCAATGCCTATACTTGGGGAACTGGCATGAGCATCCAAAATTTAAACTTGTTAAAAAATCCATTTCATCCAGCACAAAGTCTACACATTATATGAATATCTATAAATGGATTTGGGGGACTATTGTTACGCCTCTAATAATGAGTCGTCGGGTCAAAACAAGGCCCACACTACAAGTCGCCGAAATGTCTAGACAAGACAAATAGCATAACATTCGAAGTCAATATTCGAAGTAAATGGGGTCGACATAAATGAAGACCAAGCTACATGGCTAGAAGACATACCTGCAGATGGAAGTCAATGCTTTGGCGTGAGATACAGATCTTTTCTACAAAGATCTGTCCAAGATAAAATTTTATGAATGGTGGATGTGACATCTCTGCAGTAGACAACAATGTGTAAATTTGAATTCATGCATCAAGAAATATTAAATGTCTACCTACCTATGGAGTGATAGAAGGACATCAACGAAGAGACGCTTCAGACCAACAGATGAAGCCATATGTCTTCCATCCAATGGTCATCCTTTTACCCCTTCCTCTATAAATATCCATGCTTTGTGCCTTTGTAAGGTAAGGTAACTTCACTCTTAAAAATCATTATTCCCCTTCCTCTTGTGATATTACAGCAATTTCGACAGTTATGGCTACCGATATTAGTTTCTTTTCAATTATCGTCAACTGACTTGATTGTTGGAGTATTCATGACCGCTACGACCACCGTCGAAAATGGCCATGAGTGTATAACGAGTTGTATCAAGTGTGCATGGAGCACACGTAGAGTTACTTTCTGTAGGCCACGTGGAGATCCATTTTCCAGGGTCAACATAAGTAATTATGAAAATAGTTTTTGTGCATAAAATAGTTTTTAAGACTTTTGTCATTCATTGCTAAAGATTAAACACCTTTACATATGAACAAACACATCTCATCTATGATCTTTATTTGACGTTTGACTTTTGCTCTCTTGTCTTGAAAGGGATTTGACTTGAATGCTTAATTTTGTTCTTGACTTTTATTGTAAGTTCAATTTGCAGTGTGATAGTCTTAATTGTGATCTCTTGGTGACGATTGATTAATTTGTAGTTGAAGGCTTTGAGAAGTATAATCACTTAAATTCAGTTGTTAGAAAATGATATTACATTTTTTTTATGAAGTTTTGATATTCCAATTTCAGTTGAATAACCATAGATCAACATGGACTTATTTTTTCCAAAAAATTAGAGGACAAGAAACAGGGTTTTTTTGCAATTAAAGGTGGCTGATTTCACTATGGGTTTGGTTTTGGTGAGAGTGGGGTTCGAGAAGAGTATGAAAATTTTAATTTCTTTTATTAAAATTAATAAAATACACTTTTTTATCAAGTTACAATTTTATTCTTTTTAAATTGGTCAAAAGATGTCATAATTTTATTTCCTTGTCAACTGACGGTCAAATGGACGGGTTTCGTCCGTTTGTCCTCCTATTGCAACCAGTTATAAAGTTTAGAACTGTGGGTGCTGTAAATGAAAAATTAAAATAAAAGTCGTAAGTGAAAGGTTTGAGACCATTGTTACAATTTTTTCTATATAAAAATATTGAACAAAGTATTATTATTTTAAGATTTTAATAAAATCACAACATTATTACAAAATTATGTGCAATGCATGTGTATCTAACCGGTCTTTTAAAGATGAAATGTTATTTATGGCTTGGTTTGTAAATTTTATAACCACTCGAGTGCTTTATCCTTATTAATCGATTTTAATGATGAGCTCTACATGGGTGGTCTTTTTTTTTTTTTTTTTACCCATTTTTAATCATATTAATAATTTAGCCCCTATTTGGTGGCCTTTTTTTTTGGGGGGAAAAATATTGTTTTAAATAGTGATTTTTTAAAAAAAAAATTAATTTTTTTGAAAATTTATGGTTAAAAAAAATCTGATTACGTGTAGAATATTTTATTGTGTGAATGTATGGTTGACAATGAGTATGTGAAATGAGAAACAAACAGTGGCTTAACGTGATCGTTACAATTAACTATATCACAACCCCTTCTTCCCTTTTTTTTTGGGTTTTTTTTAATCACAATAAAAATTTTTGAGTTCGTTTGATTTAGTTAAAAAGTTATATTAAAATATAAGTCAAAGTCGCAATTAAGTTCAATAATACATTTTATGAAATCCACAATTTTTATTAAAATCTGCTAAAAATTTAATTTTTATCTAAATCGAACAATGACGAAAAATTATTCCATTCTAGAATATGAATAATAAATTATTCTAATTTTCAAATATTTATAAGATCATTAACCAAAATATGTGTTTCTGTTTTTTTCCTATAGAACAAGCCTAGCTATATGAAAAATAAATTAATAAATTTTTAAATGTCTAAATCGCTTAATTCATTCTTTATTTTTTTGGTTTAACATCAAATTTCAAAGGTTAAGTCAAACTCACCCCATATAATTAAGTGGATTCAAAATATTTTAAATTTTAATGGAGGAAAATAATATAATAATTTGGAGAGAAGTTAGTAAAAATAAAAGATATGATAAAATAATAAATATTTTTTGAAGTATTAAAATTCAGTGTTAAAGATGAGAGTAATTTCTATTTAGTATAACTGGTGTTTATCCATCAATTTAGGTGATAAAACTAGTGTCTTTAAATTAGATGTTCAATTATATGAATTAAATTTTCACTTTTAATTAAAATTATCATATAATGTCATATAGATAGATTGATAGTGTTAAATAGAATTATTCTAAAAATAAAAAAAATGTGTTGAAATACTTAAAAAAAAAAAAATTATTCTCTAAATTTACATATCATCTTTAAGTCCCTATTTGAATCACATTAAAATTTTCATTTTCATTCTTTTACTTATTTTCAATCACACATTTTTCAATAAAATAATATATTTCATCATATCGATAAATTTTTTTTTAACCACATATTCTCTATTAATCTATTATTTTAAAATATATTTTTTCAAATAACATTGCTCAAGCACACTCTAAATTGTTGTGAAATATACTCTTTACAGATGTGCATGGAAGATAATGTAACAAAGACATTCAGTCCACACGTTTGTACCACCAACCAACTGCTACATGAGCACGTGGCCTTTCAAACTCTCCTTCCCCATTGCGCGTGGACCCCACTCATATCCTTCACTTACATACATTTACTACTCGCTCTCATTTCGCTCCCTCTTCCTTTCACACACACAGACACACCCCACACACCACTCACTCACCTGAAAAAAGTTCTGATCAAATCCAATTCCAATATGGAAACTCAGATACTTAAGCCTCACAGTGATTTTGATTTTCCACTGATGAATCGCTCGCAAGCTCGACGATTTCTCGTAGCCGATGGAAATAATCGCTTTCAAAACTCGGATATAGAGATGATTCCGATTCAGAATTCAAGCTACACCAGCCTGAAAGACATACTTCCAGCGTCGCCAACGTCGACCAGATCGACGGTGACAATCCGGAGGGACAGCTGGAAGGAGATTCCGATTAAGAATCCTTTAGTGAAGCATGCAGCGTGGGCATACCTTCAGCCCATGGCGATGGCGGTGCTCGAAGACGACGACGGAAGATTTTTTGTGAGGAAAATGATGGACAAGTGCCGAGGATTGATTGGGTGCTTTTACGGCGTCGTTTTATGGTTGTCAAGAGCTTACTTTCCGAGCAACAGCAGAGCCAAAGTACAAAACAAATGAGGATAAATTTGACTCAGTCTACTGTACAACACGACAAAGCTGCAGTTTTTAAAGCTTTGTTTTGATTGGTTGATTTAATTCACTTATATATTTTCCTTTTTGTGAATAATTTATGTATTCTATGAGTTTTTTTAAACTCATTTCCCCTTAATTTTGGAGTGATGTGTAAAATAGTATGAAGGAGCATATCGGGAAAGACTTTATTTTGGCTAAAAAAGAAATTTATGTTTATATGAATCCGTTCTTGAAAATCTAGATCACTTTATTGAATTTCATACTTTACTGTGAAAGAGCATATCGGGAAAGACTCAATCAGATGTATTCGTTCTTTTATTATTGAGAGATTATTTTAGATGCTCACCGAACTTCAATATTTTCTCTCGTAATTTTTTCTTTATCAAGGGAAACTTGGGAATCTAAGAGATAATGTGGTCCAATAGTTGGATAACACATGATTAGCGTGGAGCTATTTTAAATAAATACAATATACAATTTAGGAATGTGCTATGTGTACATAATGGATATCATAATGGACGGTCCCCTCACCTGACACGATCTTCATGTGTACATTATGGACGACGTCATGATGTTCATTATGTACATATAGTATTTTTCTACAATTTAATGTCGAAGGTTTGTTTATTGATGTAGACCAAATTTCCCAACGAGAAATAAATAAACTATGAATATAAATTCAGGGAATCTTAGCTTATGTTTGTACAGTTAAAAAATATAATTAAGTCCCTATTCACCGAACAAAATTTCAACAGTATAATGGGGCCCGCATCTGCAGTATTCAAAAAAAGAATTGTTTATTAATTTCATGATATGTATCTTTTCAATTTTGCCCTTAAGCCCCGTGGATCAAACGTTAAAAAATTTATTTTCATTTTTTTACTCATTTTCAATCACATTTTTCAATAAAATAATATTTTTCGTCAGATCAATAACTTTTCATTCTTTTTTAACCACACATTCTCTATCAATCTACTATTCTAAAATACATTCTTACAAAATAATGTGGTTCAAACACACCTTAAATAAATGCCTAGATACCAATCGAAATTGAGGAGAAAGATTGAAGGGCAAATAAGTAAATTTCCATGAAAAACTGAGGGCAAACATGGTACTCAGTGTTTTAAATGGGTTGATTTTTACTGTTCAGTCCGTCGTTGCTTTTCCTTTTGTCCATTAATCCTCTTACTGTGCAAAAAATTAAAATCTCTCTAAAATCACTTTTTGAATGTAAAATTTAAAATAAAGTTAACAATTAATTTTAATCACATATTTCATATAATTCACAATTTTTCAATCACATATTTCATCAATTTTTATCAAAATTAGCTAAAAAAATTAATTTTAATCACCATCAAACAAAGACTTATTGTTTGTTTAATATTACTTTTTTTTGCATAGGATATTGTTAGTTGTAACCTCTCGACCAATTTCATGTCCCAGCAAATGGTATAGTGGATCCAATTTGATGATTCAAAAATATTTGTCACTTCAGCTCATTATTTTAAATTATCAAACGAAATGAATGGAATAATTAATTACTTTTTTTTTTCTTTTTGTTAGAACCTCACAAGTATCATCAAATTCAAAACAAACACAATCAGTAATGATGGAGTGTAATAAGTCATTGAGCCTCGTTATTTAAAAACTCGTTTTCAACTATACATTTTTTTCAATAAAATAACTTTACATGTGCATTCAACATTTTTTTTTAATATTTTTAACCTCACATTCTTCAATAAATCACTATTACAAAGTCTATTCTCCTGAAAAAAAAAAAAAAAAAAAAAAACCTTAAATTGGAGTGCATAACATAAAATATGTATTCTTTTCGGGTAGTCGACAATAAAATTGATTAATAAGTCCAGTTATTTAATAAATCATGAACATTTGATTTATCATATTTTTCTTATCTTCTTTTGTCCTCTAGAATTGTTAATGCCTTTATCCATTTTTGACAAGTAGAATTGTTAATTTTCATCTAGCAGAGACCCAATGCTTCGTCCTTTGTGGCCTATCTATATTCGTGTGAATTTTGTGCTTGGAGAATTAAAAGTATATAACAACTCAATATCAAGTTCTGTATGGTTGGTCTGCTTACCCGAAATAATTATTCTCTTATTCTCAAAATCTCATCAAAACTAACTGTACCAAACATCCTCAACAAATTTATTTACTAACTATTACTAACTCCCCATTAAACCCGGCCAACAATTTTTTTTTTTTCCTAAACAGTTTCTCACGCTCCTATTAAATTAGTTTCTATCTACGGAAATTTTCGTATCTACATCATTACGGAATAAATATTCAAGGTTTACTATGTGATTTTTATATTCCAAGTATTACTTGGTGATATGGTTAATATTTTGGGAGATATTATATATCCAATTTAGACTCCATATATTTTTTTGTAACTGAAATTAATTTTAATTACCCTAATATTAAGCTGGACATTTATTGTTGTTTCTATACCATCTCAGAATTCAAAAAAACTTTGGGAAAAAAAACAATTATCACTCTCTTTGTTTTTTTTTTTTTTTTCTTGAATCCATCCTGTATGAATGGTCCCTTGATGCAAAAATATATAATTTTCAGTTTTACGACTCAATAATTTTCTGATTCACGACTCAGTAATCCATCCAGATACGCGTACTTTGCATAAACATATGTTCATGTGTCATCTATTATGATTTATAAAATTTTGGTAAGTGACGTGTTTGGTGGCACATATATAGTTCACAATTAATTATTCAGTATGATTGAGGTGATTTACATATTTTTTTATTTTACTATATTTTTAACAGTATATCTTGAATAAATTAATGACAAAAGTAATTCCTGAAATTAAATCAAATACTGGGTAAGAGGTGTAATTTCCTTTTCTATATATGTCCAATATATCTCAAACTCGTCCATTGTCAACTACTGATCCTGTGGATAGTCTATATTATTAAGTTGTGAATCCTATTTATTGTCGATCTTAATTATTGTCATTTCGCAGAGTTGATCGCAACTCGGCCTGCGCGATGAGGTCACTGTGGGAATTGGAGGGGGGATACGAGGCCACCTTTTAGGGATTCGGAAGGACCTTTATAAATAAGGAATTGTCCTTAGGTTTTATTATTCTCATCGAGAGAGAGGTGTACAATTTTCTCTTGTAATTTTTTTTTTCATTATTGAGAATTGCTGTAGTTGCGGAAGATAATGTAATCTCGTATTGAAGCGAACCTCTATAAATCGTGCATGTTCTCGAGTGTTTGTTTATCTTTCTTTGAATTGATTGCTCTCGGGAGAATAAAATTATGGTTTAATCAAATTCCAACTTCTTTTACTACATTTCTTACTCTGAGGTTTTGATGCCATCAACCCAAGTTAAGCAGTAAGCAGTGGTGAATCCAATACACGGTGAGCACCGACAACCGGACGTGCTGGATCTGCCGAAACAATATTTTTTTTTTTGTTAAGAACAGATAAAAATTTTAGGTTATATATTTGATAATTCATTTTGTTTTGAAGCATATCTTATAACTCAGTTTGTTAGAGCCTTTACATCCAACTTGGAAATCTTGGGATTGAATCTCTTCCATACTAATTTATTATGCAATTTTTCTAGTTCTACAATTTTTACCAAAGCAAATGGAATAGAGAGGGGATTCAAACCTGTGAGCCCTCTTTAAGATTGTTGAAAACTTGACCATCATGGTATTAATTGAATTTTGATTGTTACAAAATAATATATGTTCAGTTCTAACAGTTTTAATGCAATTGAAAAGATTAGAACATCCGCACTTCATTTGAATTATACAAAACTTGATCATTATGTCATTTGGTGAATATTGTTGATACATATAACAAGATTATATATGTTTAGTTTTAGCAAAATATTTGTTATATTTAATTTTTAATATTTTATTTTGTACAACAATCAATGATTGTCAGTGCTCATTCAAAATCCTGTATCCGTCATTGGCAGTAAGTATTAGCCGTTATCAATTTGGCCACATTGGTACAATTCGAGGCATGTGAAGATGATTCCAGTGATGCATTTGTGAATCCAGAAATCGCAAGCTAATAATTTTAATTCTTGTCCTTCAAACAATTGTATTCACCAATAATCTCTACACGAGCAACGCCCATCCCTGAAATGCTGATATATTTTTGAATCTACTACAACAATCTCTCTGCTAGTAATCTCTCAAATCTTTTTGGCTACACTATGGCAATTTTTACATAGTCTAATGTTCTTTTTAACAAGCACAACGTTCCCTACAGATGTTGAGATCAAGCCAAATAAAATAGATAATCTCACACCGTGGCACCAGAAAGGAGCATCATCCATTTTCTTCAACAAATCTAGTGGATTGAACTTAGTAACATCAGGGACATACTGATTTTGCCTTATTTTCCTTGTAATTATATCAAGAACTTCATAAATCATGTCACTCTTAAATTGTGATTTATCAAGATAGGTGAACCAGTGAGTCTTACTACTGTACTAAACCATGCTGCATCCAATGGTTTTTTTTTTTTTCTAATACTTGGTTCTTCATCCAACATCTAACTTGTTCTACGACTTCCCATCTGCCGACTTCGGCATACATGTTCCGGAGCAAGATATGGCATCCGGTACTATTTCAATTCAATGACAACACGTGGTTTCTAGCTAGATCCGAACGGTTCTATGTTTCATCAGTCTAGTCGAAGCTAGTAAAGATCTCCAGATCCAGGGAGTCAGTGTTAATGTCATTTCATCTATAAAGCATTTAGCTATGTCAAGATTACTAGAACGGCCTAGTAGATCAAGCATACAGGTGTTTGAAACATTTGTGCATGAATTATTTTTTTTTATAACAAAAAATGTGCATACAAATACGATACAATCGTGACTTACTGGTACAAAATATCGAATAAAATTTTGACTTACCTAAATCAAGACGCGTGCATGAAAATACGATCAAATCTTGACTTGCTGAAATGTAGAAAAACTAAAGGAGATGAAATGAAGCAAAGTATGCGATTGTAAATCTCTTTAAGATATATGTCCCCCCTGCACTGGTTAACATATTCAAATGGATGTCTGCCTTCCAAAATACAATACTTCTTTTTGAAATGATTGCATCTTCTAATATAAATTAATGTGGATAATTAGATCATACCTTTTCATACTTAATAGTATAGATCACACAATATCAAACGATCATGATTTTTCATAATGTACCTTTTTTTAATAGTCACACTCATTTTGCAATAACATGACTATTTGATATACACCATTTGTATTTGAAGAGCAGACTAATCGGTGCACCAATTAAAGATTTTTTTTAAATTCATACCTATAAAAAGTATCCCGTAAATTCCAAAAATCCTCCATATAAATGAAAAAGACTCAAAATAAGGAAGACGAAGAAGCGTATTACTGAAATATAACCATCAAGATTAGTAGTTTTCGCTTTTGATCTTTCTTAGTAAGAATCTATCGGACTCACTTGACTAATCAGTAAATGCTATATTTTAAATTGTTGGCTGTTGTTGTTAGACTTGACAATAAACCAAACAGATTATATTATGTTTATTACGTCATCCTTCAATCTTCTTGCCTTCTCTACGTGTGCTAGAGAATTCGCATAAGTAAATTTCTAATATAACCCACCAAATTCACACTCACATAGGTAACACTCTATAAAGAGTACCCTACAATATTTCATTTGTACTGTTTTTAAGATATAGTTTATCCTAAACAATCTTTGGTAGGCAACACTTATGTGTATCACAGAAATTGGGAGAAGCTAAAACTCTGAATTACTTCTCATCAAGTCATTCATAATTGGTTTCCCTATTGAATCTAGTATGTGATATCTCTAGTCTCCAGGTTATGTTTTCATTAGGTTGATCCATTAGCTTGAACTTCAAATCCATTTCTTTCTATGAGCAGTATGTTCACTCTTTAGATAATCCATGTGTAAACGGATCCTTTAGGTTGTTCTTCGATAAAATAATTGGTGTTATTTTATTTGAGAGCGACTGTTAAATGATATTATATACACACACATGTTTGAGAGGAGATACAAAAATTTCAGTATTTCCTTGGGAAACTATAATTTCTTGCATAGGAGGACAAGTGATTTGAAAAGTATAATCCTTAGGTGATTTTTCAAATCTTTTTTGAAAATTTGTATTTTAAATAACTTTTGATTTAGTGGGTTTTTTGTTATAAATTTTAAAATATGCTCACTCATAAAAATTTAAATCTTCTGGAAAGGCTTCAAATTCTTCCCAGTAAGACTTAATTTCTTTTTGAAAAAAAACTTTTTTGAAATATTTTCTAAAAATTTTGACTTCGGAAGTCTTATCAGTAATGAATTCATTTCTTCTATCAATAGTCGAAAAAATAACATTACATTGTTGATCAAGCCTCCTTGAAGGAGGTGTCATGTCGGATAAAGTAGGAGAACCGGGTTGTTCTAGTTCATCTTCTTTATCTTTTTGATAATGAGGTTTTGGAATATTGGAACTAAAATCAACTTCTCTTAAAAGAGAAGTAGAAAATCTAGAAGGTTGAAAAGTATTTTGTCTAGATCTATAATTAGATCAAGATGAAAAAGATATTTGAATAGTGTTTGAAGATGAAGGTTTATAAAAAATAATTTTAACATTTCGATCAGGGAAAGAGATAATTTGATCAGGATTTCTCCTTACTGGGGCTAGAATTGGGTTTTGAGCATTTTCAAAATCCCATTATAATCCACGAGATTGAAGATTGCAAGGAATCGCTTGTGAATCATAGCATTTGAATGAAATGAATTCACTTCAACCAAAAGACTTTTATCTCTTGAGAAAGATAGAAGGGCTCAAATATTGACTTGTGTATTCAAAAGCTTGTAATATATTCTATATATTAAAACAAATGCTTTTGAACGATCATCAATATCAAAATTCTTAGTATGAATTTGAAGATTGAGGGCATTAAGAATTACTCCATCTTGAAGATTGATTGAAAAATTTGGATAACGGTTTGAAAATAGTAGACCACTCTCGAGGTTAGACTCGAGCATGGAAAGTAATGAATGTTCAAACCTTAAAAATATTTTATCTCTTAATGTTAAAAGTGTTAGGTTTTAGATATTTTGTAATTGACGATTATGTGAACCAAAGGACTGAAATTAATATATTGTAAAAGTTCAAGTAGTAACGTGCAATTAGTCAAAAGGTAGATGTTTGAGTCTAGGGTTTCAAGAATGGGAAAAGAAGGAAATTGACATGGATTTTCGCTAGACTGTCGCCAAAATTTGGCACGAGCTACAAAAATAGAAACATCATCGCTGGACTTCGACCGTCTCTGAGCTCTCGCTCGAGCGACAGGATTATACGGGAAATATTTATTTCGCGATTTCAAGGTTTTTTCCCCGGCCCATCTGTTTTGTACCCTACCTATAAATACCAAAACTCTTCTGTACGAAATTCTCAAGGTTGAACATTGAGAGAAAGAGGCTACATAGTGATTTCTTCATATTATATGTTTTAACCTTCATTCGTGTGAGAATTTTGGTNTGGTGAGAAAAATATAGTTCCTATAATCCAAATACCAAGTAACTACTTCCTCTACATCTGGTCAGAGTTCTGAAGATCGAAGGAAGTTGACAGAAGTTCTTGCCTGTGAAGAATAGGTCTTTCTTCGTGATTCATGGGAAATAAATGAATTCACAAGGCTTGGAGTGCTGCAGGGTAGTAGATTCCACGGAGAGATTTGACAACAGTAGCTAAGGATTGGTGTAGGAGAGAATGGGATCCACAGAGAGCTGTAAGGAGTGCAATTTGGTGATCAGATAGTAAGGGTCATCTAATTTGGTAGACTGTAAGTTGTTAAATTCATTTATAGTGGATTGATTGGCAAAGTGTCCGGAGTTTTTTTCCAGTTGAGTTTCTCCGTGATCATTTTAGTGTTGATTACTGCTTTCATTATATTGATTGATTATACAAATGCTGTATTCAAACTTAGGATTATAATTGACTTGCATGAATAATCATCTAGAAAAGAATTAAAAAGTGATTTGTTATTGTTTAATTCGTTAGTAATTTTAAATTCCGTATTATACATCTATTCACCTCCTTCTATGTGTTGTTAGGGTCGAACTACTCAATTTTCAATTGGTATCAGAGCCTTAATTCGATTTTTGACCCTTAGTATATTATTCTAGATGAGTTAGTCATTGTTCGTGCATCCTATCTTCGACGGAAGCAATTATGCTTACTGGAAAGTCCAAATGAGAGCTGTCCTTAAAGTGTTGGATGAACATATTTGGATTAGCATTCAAAATGGGTGGGCTTCGTCTACAATAACTGTTGCTGGTATAGTTACACCCACTGGTATCTCACTATGTTCCAAAACTAACTTTCTAGGTGTTGTTAGGGTCGAACTACGTAATTTTCAATTGGTATCAGAGCCTTAATTCGATTTTTGACCCTTAGTATATTATTCTAGATGAGTTAGTCATTGTTCATGTATCCTATCTTCGATGGAAGTAATTATGCTTACTGGAAAGTCCAAATGAGAGCTTTCCTTAAAGTGTTGGATGAACATATTTGGATTAGCATTCAAAATGGGTGGGCTCCGCCTACAACAACTGTTGCTGGTATAGTTATACCCATTGGTATCTCACTATGGACCAAAACTAACTTGGATGAGTGTAATTGAAATAATAAGGGCCTTCATGCCCTGTTCATAGCTGTGTTTGCTGAGGAGTTTAGACGAGTGTCGATGTGTGAAACTGCTAAAAAAGTTTGGGATATATTAGAAACCACACACGAGGGTACCAAGACTGTGAAAAACTCTAAACTGCAGATGTTGACCACTAAGTTTGAAGATATTAGAATGAAGGATGATGAATCATTCGATGAATTCTATGCGAAGCTGAATGATATAGTTAACTCTAGCTTTAACTTAGGTGAAAAGATCCCCTAGTTTAAAATTGTTAGAAAAGTCCTAAGATCACTACCTGAGAGGTTTAGACCTAGGGTCACTGCGATAAAATAGAGTAAGGACTTAGATTCTGTTAAGATTGAAGACCTCGTGGGATCACTTCAAACGTATGAACTCACTATCTCACAACCTAACAGAGTGAAGTCCATCACTACGAACACTGTTAGAGAAGAGGAGAGCGAGTCCACTGATATTGAGACCCTTAGGGACGACGAAATTACTTATTTCGTTAAAAAATTCTAGAAGGTGATAAGAAATAGGAGAAAGCCTTGAAAACAAAATAGTGAGATCCTTAGTAAACTCTCGAGAGGTAGACGTGAGAAGAACACCTCTAGGACTCCCATTAAGAAATCTCAATCTATACAATGCCATGAGTGCAAAGGGTATGGTCACATTAGGAGTGACTATCTTAATTTGAAGAGGAGTTCGGGTAAGTTCGGGTAAAGAACGTCGTAAGATTTTAGCCGTAACCATGAGTGATGAGGAGTCAGAATCTAGTTATCAGAATGAGACATCTGGTGGTGAGGATGAACAAAATTACATGGCCTTCACCTCAATTGCTATAATAGAATCTGACCGCGAGATTAAGAATGTGGAAGTGAAGAGTGAAAGGGAACGGTCTGAGGATCAAGTAAATTGTTGGGTTGCCCATCTCGCTTTTAAAGCTCAAAATAGCTCCATGTTGTAACTTGACAGTGCATGATCAAGACACATGTGTGGTGACAAAGCCTTGTTCTCATCTCTAGAAGAATGGAATGGCGGTGTAGTTACATTTGGAGATGGAGCTACTGCACTGATGGAAGGAAAATGTGTTGTTAAAATTGTTGGACTACCTGCTATTTCTAATGTGCTTTATGTGAAAGGTTTAAAGTCAAATTTGTTGAGCATTAGTTAAATTTGTGATGCTGATTTTGAATTTGAGGTTAGCTTTGTCCAGAAAATGTGTACTATGTATGACTCAACTGTTAACATTGCTCTTAGGGTGTACAAACCTCCGATAATTGTTACGGAGTTTTACCAAATTCCACATATGTTTGTAGTAGTGCCCAGATCACCATTATTAAGCTATGGCAACAACGACTGAGTCATATGAATCATAACAGCTTGTCCAAGCTTGCCAAGAAGGAAATAGTCAATGACCTACCTAAGCTTGAAAACACTGATACCACTGTTTGTGGTCTGTGTCAACAAGGTAAACAACTTAGAGTGCCCCACAAAAAACTTCTAAGATCTTGACAAGCAAGTCGCTTGAACTACTCCACATGGATTTAAGGTGACCATCTAGGACTGAAAGTCTTGGATGAAAGTCTTGGTGGTAAAAGATATGGTAGATAATTTTCCTTGATATACGTGGATTGAATTGCTGAGAGATAAAACTGAAGTGTTCGGACTTATCATCTCGTTGAGCAAGAGACTTAAAAATGAGAAAGGATATTCTATTTCCAGAATTCGTAGTGATCATGGAAAAGAGTTTGAAAGCTCGAATCTTGAGAATTTCTACTTGGAGGAAGGAATCCATCATGAGTTCTCATCACCGATCACTCCACAACAAAATGGAGCAGTTGAAAGGAAAAATTGTGTTCAAGAAATGGCTACAACTATGATTCATGGTAAAGGACTAACTATGCATTTTTGGGGTGAAGCTATTAATACTGCGTGTCACATAGTTAACAAGGTTTATCTTAAACCCAAAATTGACACCGTATGAGATCTGGAAGGGTAAACTGCCTATAATCAAGTACTTTCGTGTGTTTGGCAGCAAGTGCTACATTCTATGAGACAAAAAAAATTCGGGAAAGTTTGATTCCAAAAGTGAAGAGGGAATATTTTTAGGATATTAAAAAAATAGTCGCGTCTATCGGGTGTACAATAATCGCACACGTTTTGTGATGGAATCTATTAATGTAGTGGTAGATGATGCATGTAATGATGGGAAGATTGGTGGAGCTTGTGCTGATTTGGACAAGACAACTGAATCTAAAGATGTTTCAGTTCCTGATCCTCCACGCGCATCGAATGAGTTAGTTGCTTCTGATAAAAAGTCTACTTCTGATAATGAAGCTAAACCACCTAAAGAACCTTCGTCCAGAATTAAGTCGAATCACCTTAAGGATAATATCATTGGAGATCTAGAAGAAGGAATGAGACTTTGCAAGAGGGTTTTGAACAATATGTCATATGCGAGCTATGTGTCTCAGATTAAACAAAAAAAAGTGGAAGAAGCCCTTAGGGATGAATGTTGGGTAATTACTATGCATGATGAATTAAATCAGTTTGTGAGAAAACTAGGCCTGATGACTGCAATGTTATAGGTACAAAGTGGATATTCAAGAATAAAACTGATGATCAAGGTACCATAACCAGAAATAAGGCTAGGTTAGTTGACCAATGATACACTCAGGTCGAAGGTGTTGATTTTGATTAAACATTTGCTCCGGTAGCTAGTCTTGAATATATTAGAATCCTACTAGCTGTTACTTGTACTTTAGGTTTCAAATTGTACCAAATGGATGTCAAGAGTGCCTTCTTAAATAGAATTCTTCAGGAAGAAGTCTATGTGGAACAACCTAAAGGGTTTATTGATCCAAAGTATCCTCACTATGTGTATCAGTTGAATAAAGCATTGTATGGGTTGAAACAAGTTTCTAGAGCCTAGTATGATATGATTACCGCATACCTTTTGGAATATGGTTTCACGAGAGACGGTACTGAAAGGACCCTGTTTATAAGACGAATTGAGGATACCATCACCACAACTCATATCTATGTGGATGACATTGTCTTTGGTTCTCCTGTTGATTCTCTTGCTCGTGAGTTTCCTGAGCGTATGAAACAAAAATTTGAGATGAGCATGATTGGAGAATTAACGTACTTTCTTGGTCTTCAAGTCAAGCAGACTGATGAGGGACTATTCATATCTCAATCAAAATACGCCAAGAATCTTGTCAAACATTTTGGTCTTGACAACAAGAAACATACTAGAACCCCCATGAGCTCAAGTGTTAAATTAGGCCTCGATCCGACAAGCAATAGTGTTGATCAAACATTGTATAGGAGTATGATAGGTAGCTTACTTTACCTTACTGCTAATAGACCTAACATTGCCTTTAGTGTTGAGATTTGTGCGCATTTTTAGGCTGATCCCAAGGAATCACACCTGAGCGCTGTACGTCGTATTATTATATATGTCAATGGTACTGTTGATTATGAGATCTTGTACTCTCGAGATTCTACTCTTGATCTTGCTGGCTATTTCGATGCTGATTGGGCTGGCAATACCAATGATAGGAAAATTACTTCAGGAGATTGTTTTTATGTTGGTGCTAATCTCGTTGCTTGGATGAGTAAGAAACAAATTCTATCTCATTATCTACAGTAGATGTCGAGTATATTGCAGCAGGAAGTTGCCACACTCAGCTACTTTGGATAAAGCAGATGTTGAGTAACTATGGGATTGAACAGGGAACCATGAGTGATAATACCGGTGCTATTAATATTTCGAAAAATCCTGTTCAATACTCTCGAACTAAACATATTGATATTAGGCATCATTTTATTCGGAAGCTTGTAGAAACTCAAATGGTTACTCTTGAACATATTTCCATTGAAAATCAATTAGCTGACTTATTCACTAAACCGTTTGATAGGGTTAGGTTCGAATTTCTTAGAACAGCTATTGGTATTTGTGTGCCTCATTGACTGAGTATAATTGATGCATGCTCGTATTCTACTATTTTGTGACATTGAGTTATGCATGCATCAAGTTTATTTACTTATTTGCTCTCATGCATTTTTACTTTATGTTCTTTATGTTTTGGTTGTGTGACTTTTCTTTTGTTTTGTGTGCATGGTTCATGTTTGAACATAAAAAAAAAAAAAGAACTAAAAAGTTGTTGGACGAAATTGGTTTTACAGCATGATATACGACACACTTGATTTTGTGGGTCGTAATCTAGTATGAGTCTATTTGGTGAGTTGTAACATAATTTTCATTGCTAGCTTAGGCTACTTTTGGAGTATTTAATATACGTTTCTTCATATACCATCTGCACTACATACACTGTGAACTTGATAATGAGACTTACCACGTGTGTGAGATTTAAGATGTCTGTCACATGTTAGTAGGGTGACTTTGAACATGAATTGACCATCTTATTTAGACCTAAGCTCGAGATGATCCTTGCAATTATAAGTGTTTATACAAAAATAATATTAATAATACTAAAGGGAGCTCATTATCTTATGCTACTTTTCGAAACCTACTTAACTTGAGTAATTAAGTCTACGAGCTTTCTCATAACTTGGTGCCTATGGTCAACTGACTTGGGTTAACTGGCCTAAAGCTCATTACAGGGTCATGTGAGTCGCTTAATGAAAAGAAGATTGCACTTAAGATGAAAAACAATATATATGAACATTCATGCTTACTGTTGTGATATAAGATAATTGTTTTATACTGCAAGTCAGGAGGAGAAAAGACATTCTCCATAAAAATGAGCTTTCATATGTAGGTTGTGATGTGCATTACTGGTTTGAATTTCATAAGTAGAAGAATATACTTATTAGTAGTGATGTTTTGCAAGTCTTTTGTCACAAAATTAAGGTTTGGAGTCCTACTATCAAAGGATTAGTGACACTTCACACATATGGGTCACTTATATACTCCATGGGTAATATGAGTTAGATTTGTGGGAACGTTTATTGTTCATTGTATATACCTATGACTGCTTACGCTTCTTTTATTAAGTTGTTCTATGTTATTCGGTATCCATTGTCATTTTGTGACAAAAACGGGGAGTAGATGTTATTTACTTATTTATTTCTAATTTTGTGTTTTGCATTTTATGTCTGAAGGGTCGTTGGGGTGAGATATAAATACATTTACCTACTACTTTAAAATCTTTGGAAGTTTGTAGAAGGGAGAGTATTTGCATATTTAACTTAAGTTTCGCTAAATTAAGCTTTTGATATTTTTATAGTGTCAATGTTTCATTTTGGTATGTTGGGTTGCATTGATACTATGTTTTAGTTTAGCTTGTGATATAAAACTGAAAAAGATGCTTTATGAGTTACAATTGCTTAAATGACACTTACAATTGAAGTGTGAACTATGATTATCATTGATCTTGTTTTCCACATATTTTATATGCTTTATGAGTTACAATTGCTTTAAAGATTCTTATACTTAAACTGTTTGAACTATATGTATTATTGATCATGTTTTCCATACATGTTACACTGGGTATTTGAGTTGTCTATTTCAGGAAATGGGTACTGAACCATGAATTGAAGATTTCGTTCAAAACAGTTTTTAGAAGTTTGAATCATATTTTGAGTTTGTAATTTTCATTTTATTACTACCTTGACTTAGATTGTAGTTTTGTCACGAAATGTCAAAGGGGGAGTTTGTTAGGTTTTAGATAATTTGTAATTGGCGATTCTGTGAACAAAAAGACTAAAATTGATATATTGTAAAAGTTCAAGGAGTAATGTGCAATTATTCAAAATGTAGGTGATTGAGTCAGGGTTTCGAGAATGGGAAAAGAAGGAAAACGACGCGGATTTTCGCTAAACTGTCGCCAATGTTTGGCTCAAGTTACAAAAACACCATCGCTGGATTGTCGTTAGGCCTTCGCTCGACCGTCGCCGAGCCCTCGCTCGAGCGACAGGGTTATACGGAAAGTTTTTATTTTACGATTTCAATGCCTTTTCCCCGGTCCATCTATTTTGTACCCTACCTATAAATACAAAAACTTTTCAGTACGAAATTCTAAGGCTGAACATTGAGAGAATGAGGCTACAGAGTCATTCCTTCATATTATATCTTTCAACCTTCATCTGTGTGAGAATTTTGACGAGAAAAATATCAGTCCATTAATCCAAATACCAAATTACTACTTCATCTACATCTGGTCAGAGTTTTGAAAATCGAAAAAAGTTGACAGGTGTTCCTGTCTGTGAAGAACGGGTTGTTTTTCATGATCCACGGGAGATAAACGAATTCACAAGACTTGGAGTGCTGCAGGGTAACAGATTACACGGAGAGATTTGGCAACAACAGCTAAAGATTGGTGTAGGAGAGCACGGGATCCACGGAGATCTGTAAGGAGTGCAGTTGGGTGATCAGATAGTACGGGTCATCTAGTTTGGTAGACTGTAAGTTGTTAAATTCGTTTATAGTGGATTGACTCGCAAAGTGCCTGAAGTTTTTCCCCAGTTGGGTTTCTCCGTGATTATTCTGGTGTTGATTACTACTTTCGTTATATTGATTGATTATACAACTATGATATTCAAACTTAGGACTATAATTGACTTGCATGAATAATCATCTAAAAAAGAATTAAAAAGTGACTTGTTGCTGTTTAATTCATTAGTAATTTTAAATTCTGCATTATACACCTATTCACCACCCTCTATGTATTGTTAGGGTCGAACTACGCATTTTTAAAAAAAGAATTGGAATGTCTAGACCAAGTCTAAACAGATGTTTGACTATAATTTGAACAAGTCCAACATGAAAAAAATTTAAATTTCTTCTTATGAGCTTGCATAGCTTCTTTTGAAAACAAATTGATAGAAACAATTTGATGTTTAATTGGAATTATTTTTTCTAAAGTTTTGATAACATAATTTTGAGAAAAACCAAATTTTCCTCTCTCATAGATAGAATTTTTATCTACTATTAGGATAGTTCAATTTTGAAGTCTTTGCTCTATTGAGCTATTTGAAGAATTAAAATCATTTGATGCAGATGTGGATACAGATGCAAGATCATGATCTAATTCTTCATTGTTATCTTAAAAATAATTTGAAATATTATCACCACTACTGTTTAAATCACTTCCTTCACTAAACCAATTTGACATAAAAAACATAACTGAATAATAATAAGAAAACAATAATTTTACTATTGAAAATGGAATGCTTCAGGAAAATTGATGCAAAGCTTATAACGAGACCACCTAAACGCCTACTCCGACAACACGGCTGACCAACGCTTCAGTAGACATTCATGCCTTACACCAACCTAACCTTTGACACTATG
>CAIGRN010043905.1:0-10753 GCA_903798345.1 Fraxinus anomala
GAATCTACTATAATAGTTTTTGATCAATACATCTTTCCTAAGTAAATCATCTGTTGGGTATGTAAACTGTCCTGAAATGTCCATTTTATTAGAAGGTAAGATGAATGGCCCAAAAGAAGGTCCAAAAAATTATAGTAAGCCAGGTGATGCTAGAAGTGATTTCCCTTTTTATGTTTGTCCACTTAGAGAAAATAATCTACTTGTATATTTGTGTTATAATATTTTTCCTATAAGCTGGGGCAACCACAGAGAAAATAATATTTCCGTATATGTGTGTTATATCGTTTCTCCTATGAGCTGGAGCAACCACTTATAGAGTATTAACATACTTACACAATCAAACCATTATGGGGGGTTTGGTTCATAATATATTTTGCTAAGTTCATTGCCTGTCTTTATATGAACTCTTTTCCCTCTAGAATGCCTCAATAATGTTCAAGTAGTGTTCTTTGTCAACTTACCCTTGCTTTTGTTTTTGGGATATTTTAATTGATAGATGTTTCAAGTTCATGCTCTTTCTTGAGGTATTAGTGATAAGATTTATGATCTTTTATATTCCATGTAGTTAAATCATCTATCTTTTACCATAGGCTTTTTAGCCTTCCATATTTTTTCTTCAAGTCATTAGTCGAACACATTTAATTGAGAAATATGATTTGTAAACTTTTGAATAATCTCTTATGTCATGGTTATAATAGTAGCTCGAGACAATGGATATGGGGGTGTGAAATAAATATTTGCTTTATTATCCTGGCTTCGACCCTGAAGATGATAATGACTTATATCTAATAATCATTTTCAACACAATGAGTACTTTACTATCTAAAATGTTGTTAGAATGAGAATCTTGAAATTCACAAAAAAGGGAAAAAGAAAAACCAGTAACAACCTTCATTTGTGACTTTGAAGTTTGAACACAGTGAATACATGCTCGGTTATGCTTAGGAAGTCTGTGCCTTGAAAGAATGGTAGAGGATGTTTTAAGTGCTCGCTTGCTTTTTTCATTCCTTTTCAAGGGTTGACTAGTGTGTTTGATATAATATTACTAATGCTGTGCAGGAACGTAGTTGTGAAACTGCAGAAGAGGCTTCTGGAGAAGAAAAACACAATGTTAACGAAGAAGAGAACTCCAGTGCTAACAGGGATTTGTCTGACAAAAAACCAGGCATTGATCATTTTAGCAACGAGGAAAGTAATCCCAAAGAAACTAATGCCATAAGTAAGTTCCAATTTTTTCTTTTATGATTTTTATATGTGAGTGTCAAAGATGCAACATGAACAACAGATTGTGGTATTATAAGAAAAACATCTTTGAGGAACGATTAAAGTTAAATTAACAAAATTACATGGATGCAATAAGTGCCAGGTGCAACCGCATGCCATTGTTTCTTTATTTATATGCAGATATTCTTCTTATATTAATTAGATTTAGATTGTTAATGGTGATTATAAATCATTCAAAAAGAACTAAGCCCCTGTTTGGTTTGGATTAAAATCCAATTAAAATTTTATGTTAAAGCCAACAATTAATTTTAACTATACATTTCATTGGATCAACAACTTTTCAACGATACATTTCATCAACTTTTATCAAAATCTACTAAAAATCTAATTTTAATATCTACCAAACAGGAGCTAAAAAAAAGTTGGGGGAGGGGGGTATAGAATGAAATGGAAAACAAGGCTTCCCAAGACTCTCCGTGTTCATTTTCCTTTCAATAAAAATTGAGGCTGCTAATCCTTCTCTTTGCCACCAAATCCATGTTGCAATGGTCAATTGCTAAGATAAATAGCTAGTGGCAAGGCATTTGAAACCTGTCTGAAAAGGGAAAAATGTCTCTGGGTCTTTCTTCAATATCCAAAGGTCCTTTGGTCCTGAAGTTTCTCCTGCATACTCCCTGTCCACCTCTTGAATAATTGTCATTGATGACTAGCCTCTCCACTTCTTAATGGCTATGCCCCACCGGTTTGTATACTGAACTGCAAACTTGGCAATAATCATTACACTGGGAGTTAAAACTTGCTAGTGTACTTGGTATGGCTGAAGTATATATTGATAAGAGGAGATATAGCTACAGTTGGGTCCACTTTCGGGGATATTGGTTTTCTTCTTTGGGAGTGATAGCTTCCTAAACACACATGCCTAGTAATTTTAATTTTGTATATGAGCTGTTTTTTATTGATATCGTAACATATCCCTCGACTGCCCGTCCAATAAACACACAAGATCTGCTGTAGTTTTTTATGGTTAAAAGTATAATTTTATATCAATGGCAATATTTGGCAGGGAGCTCTCTCTGGGAATTGGATACTCTGCGACATCACTACTGCCCTCCTGTTTCAAGGTATATGTTTTATAACATGATCTGAGTGTATGTGCACGCTTAGTGCCTTTTACATATATTTCTCGATTTATCTTCTGTTAATAATTTATCCTCTTCATTGTGGGATCAGGTTTTTTTTGTCCTTTGAGAATGATTTGGCTGTCAGAGGGAAAACTGCTGAAATTGCAGTTATGGATTTCAGTTCTGGTTCATATGCAACAATTTTCAATAACGAGGTACTTTACTTTATTACACAGACATTTATATGTCGTTGATTGTCATATATGATTAACATCATTTGTTTGGTTGAGGGGTTTTCCTTAACACGTTGAAATTATGTGATTTCATTTCTGCATTAGGTTTCAGGAACTAAATTATGGGTATTTTTTAGTATTGCAAATCTGTGGTCTGTTTCTTGTTTGATGATTTAAGGAGGAGGATGATACACAGCTGATCTTTAACCCACATTAATCTGTTTACCTTGGTTTTTCATGCAACTTCACGGCAGCCTGATTTAGTTTTACGTTTCAACCCATTTCTGGTGGATTATAGTTGCTGATGCAACATGCACTTTTTTATTTTCTGCAATTGATCCTCCGAAAATATAAATTGTTCTCACAGATGAGACGAAGGGTGAAGCAAGTCCCATTGGCATTCTATAAAGCAACTCCATCGTGTTTGTTCTCGGAGTCTGACTTTCCTGGTTGGACATTCAAAATGAAGGATGAGGAACTAATTAGCTTTAATCAATAGAGTACAGTAGTAAGTACATCTGAGGACAAGAATTTTATAAACTGCATCAGCGCATAGAGAGCATACGAAGCAAGTTAAGGCTGATTGTAAAAGAAAATTCCGGCATTCCTTGTTCTTTCGTGCTGCTGTCTGGAAGAAGTTATTCTGCCTTTGTGCCAATTTACTTTAGTATTTTAATGTAATGGGTTGATTCCCAAGAGCAATCATTTTTTTCATTTTTGGGAAAGAGTGGAGGTTGTCAATGCTGCTGAAAGCAGCAAATGATTTCCTGATAATGGTTTACTAATAATTTAATTACAAACAACATATTTGTAGTCCATTGGTCTGTTCAGTGTAGATGCTTTAACTCTTTCTGTTGATCTAGCGCGATGAGATGGATAGTGTGGCAGACAATTTTTCAGTTTTTTGTTGTTCAGTGTTTCGCCTAAAGGTTTGTGATATTATGGAAAAGGAGAATCAAAGTACCTTTTTCTTTTATTGATTAGGGAAGAAAACGTCTGATGGGGAGAACTCACCCGTCTGGTTTGTTCTATGACTGTTTTCAGTTATAGAATGGTGATGTCCCAATGCTAGTCCTATTATAGAACCTGAAACTCAACTTTCGGAAATATAAAATGAAAACTACGTGTCATTTACTTGTAGTCTACAACACGATTAATATGTTTATGAATTCAATTGTCAAATTGCTTCAAGATTATGGTTCATTTGTGAAATTAAAAAGAATCAGTAGTTTCTTTTTTACGCCCAATTCACCCCGTTGTTTATGATATACAAACTGGAATTATACGACACCTTTGGGTGTTAACGATGTCAAGTTGTTCACTTGCTACGGCTTTAGTTTATTTGTTGTTGCAAACTATAAATGACCCACAAGCATTAGATGACTTACCTTATTCTAGCCTTCATCTTATTATCATGCTGATGATGTGCTCGAAGCTTTTGGCATATAAATCTACACGCAATGGGAGGGTTATATGTGGCTCATCTTGAGACTAGATTTCAGTGTTTCGGCAAAAAATATATATGGATCGAACGCTAGAATCAAAGGGTAAAGTTTGTGTGACTGGTGCAGCTGGGTTTCTGGCTTCATGGCTGATCAAGCGACTTCTTTTATCTGGTTATCATGTCACTGGGACAGTTAGGGACATAGGTATGTATACGGCTGCTCAAATTTATTAGAGACAGATATTGTATGGTTATAGTCTAGTTTGCCTGATTACATCTGTATAAATGATCTGAGTTAACGCACAATATATAAGCAGAAAATGTGAAGAAAGTGGGTCATCTATGGAAGCTGGAAGGAGCGAAAGAGAGACTGTTTCTGGTGAGGGCTGACTTAATGGTAGAGGGAAGCTTCGACGAGGCAGTTATGGGATGTGGTGGTGTCTTTCACACAGCTTCACCTGTCTTAGGACGCCCTACTTCTGATCCAAAGGTGTGAATCCTTCTAATTCTTGGAACTAAAAGGCAAACCAATCATTTATTCTGACGTTTAGTATAACCGGCTCTTTAATTCGCTGCTCAAGTGATTCCATACAGGGTGAAATACTGCAACCAGCAATTGATGGCACGCTGAATGTTCTGCGCTCGTGCCAAAAGAATCCATCTCTAAAGCGTGTGGTTCTCACCTCATCTTCTTCGACAGTAAGGGCAAGAGATGATTTTGATCCCAGTGTACCACTGGACGAGTCGTCTTGGAGCTCTGTTGAACTCTGTGAGAGACTTCAGGTACCTACTATAATTGATTAATTGCCTGATTATATTGGATTAGCTAGCCCTTAATAGTTTTAGCTATCGTACTAGATTTGGTATGCATTGTCAAAAACTTTAGCAGAGAAGGCTGCATGGGAATTCTGTGAAGAAAACAAGATTGATCTAGTTACTGTTCTTCCCTCATTTGTCATTGGACCAAGTTTGCCTCCTGATTTATGCTCTACTGCAGCCGATGTCCTTGGCTTGCTCAAAGGTACATACCAGTTTCTCTACTGGCCGTAGTGTATGCATATCGCTTTTTTTGTATGTATGCTGATGTTTCTAAGCCACGACAATATGAAAGGGGAGACGGAAAAATTTAATTGGCATGGAAGAATGGGATATGTTCATATTGACGACGTTGCGCTGTGCCACATTCTTGCATATGAACGTGAAACTGCCAAGGGACGTTACCTTTGTTCCTCAACTGTTGTTGACAATAATGAACTAGCGTCTATTCTGGCAGCACAATTTCCATCACTGCCTATTCCCAAGAGGTTAGTTAAATTACTATCATATACAGATGAATTTGCATATAGTAAATAATAGAAGTAAACAAAAAATCTGAGATTCTATACATTTTTCATCACCACTGAAAATGATATGTACATATGTTGGGTTCAATTGTCAGGTTTGAGAAAGTTGATAAGCTATACTATGAATTGGATACCTCAAAATTGAAGGAGTTGGGATTGAAGTTGAGGTCAATTGAAGAAATGTTTGAGGATTGTGTTGCATCTTTAACGGAGCAAGGCTATCTAACTATGACGACAACGACTACTACTACTACTACTTAAAACAGCAGACTAGATTAGATGCATCCAATGCTTGGATCATCAGTGCTACGATAATATTTAGCTACAATCCTCCGGCCAATGCCAGCCAGCCGTTATTTAATTATATTTTATAATTAAATTGCTCATGATCTAGCACTAATAGCACTATTAGTAATAGCAATAAAAATTGAACACAGTTACACTTAATCTGTGTGAGGAATAAATCATATACAATAAAAATTCCAATTTCTATTGGAGCTCAAGTCGAGTCAACTCGGATCCCAATTTGATAAAGTTTTCTTTATATTGATTCAAAAAAGAAGAGGAGAGAAAAGAAAAGTAAGATGTTCTTTAATATTACTAAAATAAATGGGGATAAACTAATTTTTATCTAAATGCACGTGAAATATTTTTACGAAAACTTTATATGAGAAGTGTGTGTTAGAAATTTGATTCCACCAATTGATCTCTCGTTTTAATTCTCGATTTATATTCTTTAGACAAACTTGTGTATAAATTGATAACCACTAATTCTATTTTATTCAACAATATTTTTCAAGGTAAGTTAAACATATTTCTAAAAACACTCAAAATATTACTATTCCGAATCTAAATACTTAGAAATGCACCCAGTCACAAAATTTAATTGATCCTTATGTTGAATATTAAATGTAATGTGATAAATTGATTTCAAAATCCCGAAAATAAAATAAGACAAATATTATCTAAATGATGATCAAATATATCAATGAACCATTAAGTATATGATAACAATCAATTTACATAAATCATACTAAAAGAAATAGTCTTTGAATTAAAACAATAAATCAAAGGTTTACATCTTCATTCCAACACTTAAAATAAGTTTAGCTTAGCATGCTAATGATGCAATTACAATAAAAGATTTGAATATTAATTACCCGAAAAGTATATTTGCAAGAAGGAAGATAATTAATTTCGCCTCCTTGAAGTCCTTCGAACGAGTCTTCAATTCAATCCGAATTTTTCCTTGCTTTTGATTTTCAATTCCAACCCTTAAATCTTCAATTTCTTGATGTTTTATGCATTGACACTCTTTTTAGCTTTCCTCTCCACATTCTTGAATGAAGAATGCCGAATTTTGCATCCCATATTAGGTTAAAATCTTGGCCACTTTGCTTTCTTAAAGATGGACAAAACTAAAAAAGAAACAAAATCTTTTCTCAATTGCATGGTACATTTAGTCACGTTGGTATCACTAGGTTACTATCCGCACATCATCTTTAAGACTTTGCGATTGCATGGGGCAATTGTCTTGCGATCGAAGGTACAATTTTATGCCCAAGTGCAAGTGGTCCACATTTTCAATTCCTTATTCACTTCAAGTTTCTTATAATTGCAATCCAAGCCCTAGACCTTTTCAAACTATTTCAATTTGGTCCCCAATCTTTGAAAAATGTACAAAAACATCCATTTTTCCTGATTTTCATTCTTTTTCTCCAAAAACTCGTCCAACATCGCGTTTTACCTAAAGGAATAATATACATACGAGATTAATCAATAACGGTTTAAAGTGAGTCCAAACATCGACTTTTGACGACTTAAATAATTGTAGAAAATACACTATTTAAATATCCCAAAACTTGAATATTTGTCCATCCTCAAACAAAATCATATACTACTCAACAAATAAACACGAATATATTCTTTCATAAGTTTTGAAATTTTCACTTATCCAATGTGTAATTGATGTAAGTGTATTAATAATAAAGCCAATCATCATAAACTCATATTTATTCAATTCTCGACCCTCGAAGGCCAAATATATTCTTTCTCCACTCTTAAGATGCACCCCCAAATTCGTTCTTTAAACTCTTTAGAGGTGTATTATAAGGTAGATATCTCAATGTTAACTCATTTCACTCTAGTTTGGATGAATTTCATCAATGCAAGTAACTATTTTAACAAACGATGAGTCTACTAGATTTGGATTGTTTCAGCCTCTAAAATTTAACTAGGCTAATTATTCCCACTAAAAGTTCTCCCTAAAATAAGTTTTTGAGGCTTAACCATGTATATTGCGTATTCTATTTTATGTACTTGCTTTTTTCAAAGTTGATGTACTTATTCCATTTCATGCACTAGCTTTGATCCTTTTATAAATTTTCTTTTCACGATTTTCAATAGGCGTCCTCATTGAAATCTTTTATAGTAGATTTTGCTCATGAAACATGTCAACTTTTTTTCCTTTTATGCAACGATTAGTGTAATGCTTTTATTATAACACATTTTCTCGAGATCAAACTCTTAACATGATAATCCTACCTAGCTTCATCCTATTAGCCAAAGACAATCTAACAATTAATGTTCATGTATGGAATCAACTCTCACGTCAATAGCTTCATACATTGGCTCAATCACGTCAATAACTATCTTTTCAAATGGTTTTGAGGTTGTATAATATGATAAAATTTTGGATTTAGCGTTCTAAGTTGATACTTCAACCTATCCCAAATAATGAATCACAATTTCACAATTAATAACTCAATAAAGTGCTCAAAGTGTATCAAGTCTCACAAGAATAGGCGTAGAATCAATTAAAGTACTCATCTTATTCACAATTTTTAAGTCAATACGTAATTAATATTATAATATCATAAATCGACAAGGTTATCCAACTCACACAAACATAATTTTTTCTCTCATTTTCTCTTTTTTTGTTTCAATTTTATAAAAGCAATAAACACATTACTATCACATAAAACATATAAAATTATATAAACAAGTAAAAATATCGATATTTCCCCCCTACCCCCAAACCACAATCAAATATTGCCCTTAGGGCCAGATTGATTCACCCAAATTTTCCATGAAAAATGAAAAACAAATTTCAATTCCTACATTTGCCTTGTTTGATACACTATATTTTCCAAGCAATTGATTTTCTTGGTTTTGTCTCTTACGTGTGTTTTTCCTTGGTTTGGTGGAAAATAGTTTTCCACCAAATGATTTCCAGGTTACTTTTTTTTTTTTTAAATTTGACAATGGAAATAAATTATGTCCACAATTGTGAATTTGTTTTTTTTTTTTTTTCCCTTTAATGGGCAATTTTCATAAAAATAAAGTTAAACGAACACCAAAAGATCCAAAATTTCAACATTTTTAAGGTGAAAAATTATACCAATCAAACACAATTAATTAACAATTCTCAGGAAAACAATTCTAGACAATTCAATTTTCTGAAATTTATTTTCTTTCCACTCAAATTCCACTTTTGCAATCAAACGGACCTTTAATGTCTCAAAATACATTGTCCTTGATTATTTTCCCATGAAAATTTTGGATGATTTCTCCAACTTTAATTATAGATGTCAAAGTAGGCATTGTTCTTCTACCTCTGAATGTTCTGTGCATAGCTTAACTTTTCAGATGTATAAGTGGAGGCTATAGAACAATTTGTAGTTAAGTGGTTTAACCCGCAACCTTTAAACATTGGATTTGGATTGTGCACTATGTGCATTGTCTGAATGAGGTTGTCCATTTTCTTCGTAAAAATATTCATCTGAACTTATAATGTTGATACAACATCAACATTGTGAACTCTTTATATTTTTCTCTGTGTTTTGTTGTCGGATGGCCACATATTTGTAGTTTACCATTTTCTCATACAATTCATATGCTTCCCTAACTTTCTTTATTTTGATTAAATCGTTTGACGAAGCATCAGATGTATTCCTAATACAAACGAGGCATCACCTGATCTTTTATTTCAAAAAATTTAGATAGAAATCTCTTAGTTTCATACAATAAGCATATATCATTGCGGTAACCAGTATGTCATAGACATACAATACCAGGAAAATATGCTTACTTCACTGTACTTATGATTTATACATTCATCAACTACATTCATCTCAAAACCAAACGAGATAATTATTTAATGAAATTTGTGATATTATTGACGGAAAGCCTGCTTAAGCCCATAGATGGATACTTTCAATTTGTAAACCATCTTCTTTGGGTTTCCCGACACAGTTTTTCGATTGCACCATATAAATTGTTTCTTCAGTGTCACCATTGAGAAACTCCATTTTTATATCCATAGGATGTAGTTTGAGATTAAAACGTGCCACAAGTTCTATAATAGTCCTGAAAGAGCTTTTCATTAAAATTGGAGAGAAAATCTCTTTGTAATCAGGGCATTCTCTTTGATTAAAGCCCTTTGCAGTAAGACGAACCTTATATCTTTTCATATTACCCTTCAAATCCCTCTTGATTTTAAATGTCCATTTACAACCAACGCGTTTCACACCTTCAAGCTATGGGATGAGTTTCCAAACGTCATTGTCTTTCATAGACTTTATCTCTTCATTCATAGCATTATCCACTTTTGAGAATTATTCCTTTGCATGACTTGATGAAAGTTAATTGGATCTTCTTCCATCAATCCAATGCCATTATCATAATCTTGGAGAAATACTATAAACTCATCCAGAATTGCATTTTTTATTTCTCTAGTGAATTTAATTAATGGAACTTGTTCTTGAGGTTATTCTTCTGAAAAAAAATCTCTTGATTGTATATAAGGGGTTCTGGAATATTGTTTTGATTTGAAATTGCTTCTAGAACAAGATTTGGAGCAAAAATTTGTCGATGATTCTGATCATTATCATTTGTAACTGAAGGGATAGTTCCATATTCCTTTTCAAAGACAAATATTCTAACCTTATGATATGATCCAGGAGTCGAGCCCAGGATGAGATCCATTGATTATCGAAGGAGGTCCGATGACATGTTCGAGGGCAAAGCGGTTAAAGATGACATGGGATTGTTTGCTCAAGTTACGGTGAACGAAATGTCGAAACTAACAAGCAAAGGAACAACTTCCATGTTGGACTCGGAAGGATATGCCATTAGGATTGGGCATGGGTTGGTTCGGTTCGGTTCGGTTCTCTTCAGAGCAAGAGAACCGAACCGACCCAAAATTTTTGAGTATTTAATAAATGGAACCGTGGGGTCCAAATATAATTATAGAACCGTTCGGTTCTGTTCGGTTCCGTACCATAATTAAATTTTTTAACATTTACAGCAACACTACATAAATACAACTAATGACATGTTCATTCGTAACTTTTACAAATTAACATAGCTCAATTTAAAAATATATAA
>CAIGRN010043916.1:0-12383 GCA_903798345.1 Fraxinus anomala
ACTGTTGAAATAAGTATGGTATGTTATGTGTCAAAATTTTATTGATCAACAAAATTTTTAATTGTATGCACATTTGTGTCTTTAGTGTGGAATTATAAATTGTTAATAATGATATTTTGATCTAAAATATTGCAAAATGAATATTGAGCAAAATTTGGATATTTTTACAAATTATTATGTAAAAGTGGACATTTCTTATAATTTCTTCTTATTTAATTTATGAACATTAAAGTCTCAACCTCGATCTGCCATGCAGTTAAATTTGATATTCTAATGTACAAACAAGCCCACTCTAAGCTTATTTGACACAAATTTATAGGCTATGCCCTGTTTGGTTGACATTGAAATCTAATTTTAATTTTAAATTAATAATTAATTTTAATTAAATATTTTATAAGGTATCCAACTTTTAAATCACATGTTTCATCAATTTTTATCAAAATTTAATAAAAATATATTAGCTTGTTTGAGCCCCATTTTTATATTAAAATGCATTTTGAAATAAAAATATATTTTAAAAATAATGAACATGCCTAATTTTAATTTACACATGACTAATCACTGTTTGTTGGGAATTAAAATTAGATTTTTAATAAATATTGAAAAAAATTGATGAAATATGTGATTAGAAAGCTGTGGTCTCATAAAATATGTGGTTAAAATTAAATATTAAATTAAATTTAGATTAAATTTTGAATTTAAATTTACTGGGGTTAAATCTAAAATTACTTTAAAAGGGAAAAACAACTTGTACTAAATTCAAGCATTAATTTACTTTTGAATAACTTTATTTTCCAACCACTATCACTTTTCTTTAAAAGTTATTTTAGAAAAAAGAAGTTAATCTTTTAGGGCACTCTCAAATTTCTATTTCTATTTCTATTTCTATTCCAGTTTCACTTCATATCATAACAAATCTTAATTGCCTCGAGATCAAATTTTAAAGAATTGAAGATTGCTAGTTGAAATGGCGAAATTCGGTTTCATTTGATTGATTTCAGTACGCTGATCATAAATATCATTGCAATTACGCTGAATAATTACCTTATACTACCTCAAATTTCGCCATGGTTAATAAAGAGAATAAATCTTTGCAAGTTTTCTGTATTGGAACAGCTGACACGAAGCTGGAAGAGCTCCAATTTCTATCGGGGTCTGTTCAGTCCAATCTGAATTGCTTTTCCAGTAACAAATCCTCCACGGTGTGTTCCTTTGTTACCTATTTTTTGTTTACTGATTTTTCGCATTGATGTATTGAATTGCTCAAGAAATAAGGAAATTAGAGTTTTTTTTCTGCTTTGCTAATTATTATGTGTGTTGAATGTTGTTGGGAATTTCTTGGAGTAGTATTTGAAGTGCTACTTCTCGGATATGCTTGTATTGTTAGGATCTCACTTATATTTTTCTTGAATTTGGCGTTCGAACTGATGTTCCATATATGGCATTGAGTTGTTCTAATTTAACTTGGCAATCAAGATTATAATATTAATCTGATTATCTTTGGTTTTATTAGATGCTGATTTTACAATTCAATATAGCTTGCATTTGAAGTTCTTGGTTTGATTTGATGTTTGTGGGCACAGGTCCAAGTGACAGTAGTTGATGTGTCTACTAGTAAGAAGGATATTAAGAGCTGTGGGGATTTTAAATTTGTATCAAGAGATGATGTTCTGTCTTGCCAACCTGAAGTGGGGGAAAAATGTGTTACCTCACTTCCAGATGATCGAGGCAAAGCTATTGCAATGATGAATAAGGCACTTGAGAAATTCCTTGGAAAAGCTCATGGTGATCGAGTTCTTGCTGGAGTTATTGGCCTTGGGGGCAGTGGAGGGACATCATTAATGTCATCTGCCTTTAGGTCTCTCCCAATTGGAATTCCAAAGATAATTGTGTCGACTGTGGCTAGTGGTCATACTGAACCCTATGTTGGAACATCTGATTTGGTGTTATTTCCATCTGTAGTCGATATTTGTGGCATTAACAGTGTGAGCAGAGTGCTTTTGTCTAATGCTGCCAGTGCTTTTGCGGGAATGGTTATTGGAAAACTAAAAGGTTCCCAAGGGTCAGCCACTAATGATGACAAGTTTACAGTCGGTATAACCATGTTTGGGGTTACTACTCCATGTGTAAATGCTATCAAAGAAAGATTGATTCAAGAAGGATACGAGCCCTTGGTTTTCCACGCAACGGGGGTAGGAGGAAGGGCAATGGAGGACCTTGTTAAAGGAGGATTTATAAAGGTATTCCAGTCACATTATATGTTTTAGCTTACCTTCACAATTCTTACCTTGCTTGTTTGGATGTCCTGCTGCACATTGTGGACCTAGGTTTCAGCATTTGACAAAGCTTGAGATTGTATCTAAATGGAGCATGTTTCCCTCTAACGATTATGATAATAAATATCTAATCGTGAAAAAGAAAATTAACTTTATCCCATTTCCAGGTGACTGAATTCAGCAATAGATTTGCAAATAGGAAGATGTATGGTGAAGTCTTCATTTGGTTTTGGATAGGAGACTTTGTGTAATTACTTCACCCCATTTCAATTGATAGAATCTCCTATTATTTCTTGAATTATCCTCAGTGGCAGAAAATAACTATGCTGCAAGCTAATAGTTATGAGTGCTATGTTAGTAAAACTATGATAGCTTCAAATTAAATTATAAGATGTTGATTAGATACTTGATCAATTCTATGTTGAGTCTATGCTGATTGTTTTAAGGAAAGATTGACTCCAGAAATACGCTTTTCACTCGATCTGATTTGTAGATGGAAATGTTTGCTTTGCAAAATCACTTAATAATAAAAAATAACATTCAAGGAAATATGTTTGCATATACTTTGACCAAAGGAGACTGCATCAACATCATATGATGTCAAAATCATTCTCGTGTTGTCCTTTTATGAGAGAGATTGTGTGCTTGTCATGAATGCTATGTTTATCCGAACTTTGATAACATCAGCCTTTTATGGATCTTAACTTTTCCTTATCAAATCTCCGTTTCTTTATTTTCTATAGGGTGTTTTAGACATTACAACAACCGAGGTTGCTGATTACATTGTTGGAGGTGTTATGGCATGTGACACTTCCCGCTTTGATGCCATATTAGATGAGAAGATACCATTAGTTATAAGTGTAGGAGCATTGGATATGGTGAATTTTGGACCCAAATTCACCATACCTTCTAATTTTCAGCAGAGAAAGATTTATGAACACAATGAACAGGTGGTAGTTCTCTCTCTCTCTCTCTCTCTCTCTCTCTCTCTCTCTCTCTCTCTCCCCTCTATAGTCAAATTCTCTCATTTTGGGATACACACAGAGTTTATCAATTAAGAATATGCATATGGTATTTTGGCACCATAGTATCAATGATAGAGGATTTGAAGGAGCAGAATTGATCAAAGACAATTTCTAAAAGAGAGTGAATTAGTACTATATATAGTGGCTAACCCAATCTGGCCAGTATAATTGAGACACCCTAAAAGTAGTCTACTAGCGAACATATCTCTGAAAATTTTAAAATTCCAAATTGCAGAAATCTGCAACTACGTCAATCTGAAGTTGACTTAGAAACAAAATTCACAAAAAATAAATATGAAAACCTAATAAAAAAGCCCAGTAGACTCATAAAAGAGTAGAATTATGGTAGAAAAGTTGTGCCCAACAAGTCAAGCTGTATTGTTTTCTCTCATTCTCTGCAGAACTCAAAAAGAGTTTTTCATTTATGTCTTGCCTGGGTAAGTCCTCCCAATGTTTAATTAACTACCAAACATCTCTACTCCCATTAAACTCCTCCCATATGGAAGCTGTGGTCTTTTATAGTTTTATTGATGAACAGAACTTCCATTTGGACTTTTGGTGGTCCAAATGGTTGAATAAACATATGCATCTACTATTCCACAAAATATTTAGGATCTTGCGACTGGTAAATACAAAAAACCTACCAACAAGAAACTTCATAATTTTGTTTCATTATAAAACATCTTAAAGTCTTTAAGATTAGTTGTGAACTGTTCCCTGTGAAAGACCAACTAGTAGTTGTCATTTTCAGGTTTCGCTGATGCGAACTACAGTGGATGAAAATAAGAAATTTGCTGCATTTATAGCAGACAAGTTGAACAAGTCATCATCAAAGTTTTGTGTTTGTCTTCCAAAGAAAGGTGTCTCTGCCTTGGATGCACCCGGGAAGCCGTTCTATGATCCTGATGCTACTGGTGTTCTCATAGAGGAAGTAAATAGGCTAATTGAAAGAAATGAAGATCGTCAGGTCTCTTCATTGCTCATCGAATAGATCATCTATGCTTTCCAGCATTCTCTACTGCTTGGCTTTAGGAAGATTACTTCATTTATTTAACATCTTTATTCATTCACCTTATTGTGCCGATAGGTTAAAGTTTTTCCACATCATATTAATGACCTGGAGTTTGCAAACGCGCTAGTTGACTCATTTTTGGAGATCTGTACAAATAATAAAGGTGCACGCAGTAATCAAACCAGCTACGAATCCATCCAAGACATTCAAAAGGATACTTATGTTTCTGAGACAAGTACCCAAAGGAATTCAACGGTTTCATACTGCCTGAGCAACTTCCCCAATGCAAAACAAGGTTCTAGTCTCCATGCCCCCATAATTTTCATTATTGTCATGTTTATTGTTTTGCACTTAGGTGGTACACTCAGATATTCACATATTTATTATTGCATTTTACTCAGCTCAGCCTTCCCCCTAAGCTATCAATGCTTATCATTTCTTGATGGATGTCACCATGAAAACTGAAGTGATTATGCTTCTTAAGAACAAAATATGTAAATGAATCATTTGTATTAACTTCATCCACATATCACGGAATTCGGTAATTCATTGGAACCAATGTTTGAATGCATTCCCTTGCGGGTATTCATTATGTCCTTCAGAGGCCGTTTAATGCGGCTCATGCATTACGTTTGGTGAAATTTGATGTCTTCCACACATAAATGCCCATGTCAAACTTAAGATGACAATAAAGAGAAAATTTCTGGTTACAATAGTTCGGACTCAGACTGCCTAAATTAAACAGATGTTTGAACATATACTTCTGGGCTTCTATGTACTCGCCATTGCTTGAGTTCTGTATGTGAAGGATTAGAAATAAAATGTGGAAGGGATCAAGTAGGTTTCTCTATATTTTCAGTTTCTATTTAAACAAGGTCTGGTAACTTTATTTATATTTTAAGCAGAAACACTACAAAGAACACAGCAGATACTGCAGCAATTGAAAGATCAAATAAAGAAGGGAAAACCCATTATTGGGGCTGGTGCAGGGACGGGCATATCAGCTAAGTTTGAGGAAGTTGGTGGTGTGGATCTAATTGTCTTATACAACTCAGGCCGCTTTCGCATGGCAGGAAGGGGGTCCTTAGCGGGTTTATTGCCATTTGCTGATGCAAATGCAGTAGTACTTGATATGGCGAATGAAGTGTTGCCTGTAAGGATTTTAACTTGTTATTTATAGAACTTTCTGATATTAAAGGCTTTCGAAATTGAATCTTTACGAACCAATTCTGTTTTTGAAATTGAACTAATTTTGCTTTCGAATGGCACAAGTCTGTATGCTATTTATAGTCAATGTTTGGTTATTCCCTGCCTTATACTTGGCATGTACCGATGTCTACACTAAGAAATCTGAATGAATTATTTCAAAATTATTAGATTAAATTAAACTATTATTCAATTACATTGTGCAATGCACCGTCTTATTATGATTGTCGAAGTTACTGATGCACTTTGTACTTAAAACATGAAAAATTTGCTTCAAATATCTGAAATATATTGTAGTATATGATAAGAGCATTTGAAAGCTTTAAAAGATGATGTGTAAAGTCCTCATTCCAATTTGTTAGAGAGAATTAACATGAAAACCTTCTCTTTAACTTTTCTTCGTCCTCTTCTTTCCATTTTCTTTAATAAGTTTTAAATCTGTGGCTATTGAAAATAATCATTTATTGGTACTTGGCTGCAAATAGGTGAAACTTCAAATCGAATTTGAAATTATAAACCGTTCCCAATTGTGTTACAAGCTATTTCTTCTCGTGGTCACATGTATAGGTGGTGAAAGGAGTTCCAGTTCTTGCTGGAGTCTGTGGAACTGATCCATTTCGAAGGATGGATTACTTCCTGAAGCAATTGGAGTCCATTGGGTTCTCAGGGGTGCAGAACTTTCCAACCGTTGGGTTATTTGATGGTAATTTTAGACAAAATCTGGAAGAGACTGGAATGGGATACAGGTACTTAAATTTATGATATTTTACTTTTTGTTTTGTCATCATTGTCCACACATGCATCATCTAAATCAACAAAAAACGAATGTTTTATTTTTGGATCCCATGATTAGCTTGGAGGTTGAGATGATTGCAAAAGCTCATGAAATGGGCTTCTTGACTACCCCATATGCTTTCAACCAAGATGAAGCAGTTTCAATGGCAGAAGCTGGTGCTGATATCATCGTGGCACATATGGGGCTAACTACATCTGGTTCTATTGGTGCAAAAACATCTGTCTCTATTGAGGAAAGTGTAGGTTGTGTACAATCTATTGCAGATGCTGCTCATCGGATTAACCCTGATGCTATTGTGCTCTGCCATGGAGGTAATATCTTGAAATTTTTAACTGTCATAAAATAATTAATACTTTTCCAAGCAACATCATGGGTTTGATCATTACATCATTTGATTCTAATTTTGTGTATGAGAATGTTTTCTGTATTTTTATATCTAAATATATCTTCACCTTATACTTATACTTACCTAAAATTGTTGTGTCCGCCCCCATATCTTATACTTGTACCCGTGTCGTGTCGTGTCTGTTGACGTGAGTATGCTGGCTGGAAACAAGATTCCGAGCACCACAGGTGCTAAATAGCATTACCCCTGATTTAAAATGGGCATTCAGCGAGTACTCTGATGAAGGCACAATTTGTAAAGTGCATGGTCTTTATATGTGCTAGATGGCCTTTCTTGAAAAGAATATACTTTTGTGCAATTAGCTAGAGGTTCACCCTAAAAGAAACAAGAATCCTAGGTCACCAACTAATTGCTAACTTCATTAATTTAGTTGTCAACAAACAAACATTCAGCGTTGATTAGTGTTATTATTCTTGGCTTTATTTCTCATCATTTAATGTGTATGACTTCTTATAGTTACGAGTCATCCACCTTAAATCTTAATCTAGAAGATGTAAAGTTTTATAAATCTCTTGAATAATATATTATTGTAAGCCCCTGTTTGATAACCATTAAATTGGAAAAATCATGTTTTGAATAGTGATTTATAGGGAGAATGTATAGTTAAAAGTAAGAAAAGATTTTGAGATTATGCGCAGAATATTTTATTGTGTGAATGTATGGTTGAAATTGAGTATGTAGAAAAAATAGTTTTCAAATAATAGTTCAACTATTGCTAAATTGGCTACACGTTTCAGATATAGATTGAATATTGTTGAACCAATTGATATATCATTTAAATATTATCTTCGACACACTCCCTTAAATATAGGCAAGATTTTTATTTTTATTTTTTTTAAAAGCGTTATATATGCACAATTCATTTTTTGAGACTTCATTTTGATTTTTTCAAGAACACTTTTTTCTCTCCCAATCTTTTATTTAACATATTTTTTTTATATGTCAATGACTAATCAATTCAAATATGATTTGAATAATTTAATAAATAAAGTATTTTATTAAATTATTCAAATCTATGACTTATTAAATGCAATCATTATAAAGTAAAAATAGGGAGTAAATTTGGCTCTCCAAACTCTCTATTATAGAAAGTTAGAATAAAAGGTCTCTTAGAGCTTATTTTTAAGTAGTGACTCTCTAAATTAGAAAATATCATATGTTTAAAGAGTTGTGGATATGCTCTAATTTTATATTATAATACTTTAAAGATGTTTTACGTAAATTTGATAACTGAAATTACTTAATAATAATGGATTTAAATAAGGTATACATCCATTATGAATGAGAAAATGGTTTGATTAGAAGATCGTTTCTTTACTTTGTTACTAGATCGTAGTTGTGAAGTAGTGTTTCAGACATATTAGGTGTCAAAGAGTTATCTCTATTTCAAAGGGCTGGCATGAATCTCGTGGCATTTGATTGTACTATCATACCAGACTCGAGTATGAAATTTTAGAAGTGCACGAGTAACTAGCTTGCTAATAAATATCAAATGCTGAGTCCATTTACATGGTCTGCTTTCTACTTTGATCATATGGCGAGTTGGATTATCAAAGCTTCATTGTGCTTCTATTATTGTCCACAGTGGTGGATCCAGGAATCCCAGTGAGATAGGGCAGTTGTTGACTATCAATGGCCGAAATTAGCGAGATTGTTCATTGGCGACGTTTATTTTAAGTTGCGACTGTGATTATTAGTGTGCTCTACTTATATTCAATATGTTTATATTATCTCTTGTCCGGTACGAGGTTGTCAAACCACCACAGAGGAATTCCTACAAAGACCAATATTTTCTATCATTTACCATAATTCAGAGTGGAATAAGTAGAATGATCCACAACACAGACTTCCTTTCCACAAAACATTCAATTAGAGAATCAATTTCAAACCAAAACTAAGGATAATCAAATTAGACAGTGAGGGTGTGCTTGATTGCATTTATTTTTCGTGGAAAATGTTAGTTTTCCACCCAAATTCCTACTTTGAAGTATTTGATTGCTATTTTTTGCATATAAAATATTTTCCAACTTTTTTAAGGAAAATATTTTATTTGGGGGAGTAGGTTTTGATTTTCCTCAAAAAAAGGAAAATATTTTCTTTTTTTAGGATAAATTTTTCATGTCAATCAAATAGACTTTAATTTCTGTATGTACGTGGAAGATGCATAACAGATCTCTGATTGGCTATTGACTGGGGAAATTTGACGGGGGAACTATTTGTGATACTAATTTAACCTTATCTGCCAAGACACAAAAGTCATAGCTAGCCACATAGGCAAATATCCATTAAATCGAGGGAAAATAGTTAAAGTCTATAGCTAAATACTAAAAATTGCCAAAATAAATAAATAAATAAGAAAATCAGCATACAGACCGGGGGAGAAAAGAATTCACGTTACTAAAGTCCCACTAAACCCAAAAGCAAAAAATGAATGTCAAGGACTTCCAAAGGTTTACTTAAACACAACTTGCTATGGTGCTAGATAATCAATCTCTCCTACATCTCTTGTTTACTTCTGCTTATCCTCAAAGAACCTATAACAACTTATTCATCATTTTAGGTCACTTCTTCCCACATCATCCCAACATAGTATCATCCTCATCTTTCTATTTTTCATATTGTCCTCTGTTTATTTTCAAATCATAACTCATAAATAAAAAAAAATGAACTAAAAGAACAAAAACCAAAAAATGAAAAAGAAGACGGGCAGGAGGCTCTCAAGTCATGGTGGCAATGCAGTGGGCAGTGGTGGAGACTGGAGAGTCATAGAGTCAGGGCGGCGATTTGTAATTGAATTATTTAGATTTGTTTTACAATCCATTAAACTTGCATCCAGTGGATTGGGCATAATTGATATCATTGTCAATTCTTCTTCTACTAATTTTTCTGTCTTTTTACTGGTGTTTCCCAGTCAAAATAGAAATACGATCATGCATGGTTATTTAAGTTTTGACGTTTCTGGTGAAATGTTAGAAAAATAAATCCACTTCGTAATTTCAGGTCCTATATCCGGCCCCGGGGAAGCAGAATATGTATTGAAGAGAACTAAAGGAGTTCATGGATTCTATGGTGCATCAAGTTTAGAGAGGCTGCCAGTTGAACAAGCAATAACAGCTACAGTTCAGCAGTACAAATCTATTTCTATCACTTAAAAAGTTCAACTTAATTATTTTTTGGGAGTTTTTAGAGATATACTCGGTGTATATTCTTGTAAGTTTACCTGTTATCAGTTCTGATGCATACTCCTGTTTCTTCATAAAACCTATTGTTGAAAGTTGGGATTGCTTTTAATCGGTATGCAACATATACGAGGACTTCAAATAAAAAGTTGAATATATTTCTTATAGGACCCTCTCGTACCATAGTGGTTCTTGCCTTTTTACTCTCTTTAATGAGAAGTTATTTAGGCCTTGTTGGGCATGATTTTTGAGATCCAAAAAGTTACATTTGGATTCGTTTGATTAATTTTATGAAACTGCTTTTATTTAAAAGAGCTTTTAGAGGAAATTGATTTAATGTGACTTTCTCTAAAATTACTTTCGGAATAGAAAACTCTTTTAAAAATTAGTTTCCAAATAAAATTAAGGTAATTTCCTCAAAAAACTCTTATACATGAGTAAAAGTAAAAATAAAAGTAATCAAACAGAATTTTATTTAGTTTTAAAAAAGAGGCATGCAATAAATTCACATATTTGGTGTGTAGTATTGAACATGATTAGTACGACAATATAATGAAAAATATTTTAATTTCTTTTCTTCTCTATTAATGTCAAGTACTATTCAATCTATTTTTTCACACACGATTAGTTCATAACATGCCAATATCAATACATTTGATAGCAGACCCGTTAAATTTCATTACTCTGAACTTTTCTTGAACAATAACCAGTCAAGTACATGTATGGGTGTGTTCAAGTGTTTCTAAACATCGAAGCCTACTACTTTTTGTGATTTAAAATAAATAAATTGTGGGTCTCGTACAATAATTATGACTCATATTTTATCTATATGTTTAAAAATAAATTTTAAGCATGACCAAACAATCACTAATTAATTANATGGGTGTGTTCAAGTGTTTCTAAACATCGAAGCCTACTACTTTTTGTGATTTAAAATAAATAAATTGTGGGTCTCGTACAATAATTATGACTCATATTTTATCTATATGTTTAAAAATAAATTTTAAGCATGACCAAACAATCACTAATTAATTACTTGATTGTATGTCAGAAGGTTTGATATTTTAGGAGCTTGTTTGATTGGTTAATTTGTTCGAATTAAGCAAGATAATTAATAAAAATGTCACACGTCTCTTTTCAACTCTTTGCCGTACTTAATATGCTCTAATTAATGACTCGAGATTTGATATTATTATAAATGCCCATATTCGTAAAGTAAAAACATAGACGCACTGTTATTAAAAATCTTTGTAGTCACTAAACAATTTTTCGAGCAATTTAATTGCACTAAAAGTTTTTAGTCTGTGTCAAAATACTAACTTTTGATCTATGTATATAATGTCTCCCACAACATTTTCCAACTATTATAAGGGTCCGTTTGATTATAAGAATGGAATTAGATGGAAAGAATATGAATTTCAGGGAATCGAATTGCCTAGAACTTGTTTTATTGAGAATTGTCAATTAATTGTATTTGATTAGTATAATTTTTCACTTGAAAAATATTGAAATTTTGGATCTTTTGATGTTCGTTTGACTTTGTTTTTCATGGAAATTGTCCATTAAAGATATATAATTTGTTTTCATTGCCAAATTTTTTTTTTAAAAGTTGCCTAGAAAAGCTTTTCCTCAAAAACCAAGAAAATATAAAAAATCAATTCCATGAAAAATTTAGTCAATCAAACATACAAAAATATGAAAATGGAATTTAATTTCCATCTCCCATGAAAAAAAAAAGGCCAAATCGAACATGGCCTAAGCAAATAAAAGCTAGTAGCAATAAATATTGACTTACCTCTTACCTATAAATCATTCACCTATTTACTTCAATGAACTATATAATACTCAAACGTACTATATAATTAAAATATATTAAAATCCGCCATCTTTTTATTAATATTATGAAACTGACAATTTTTGACAAGTACCAAAAATACGCTTGATATCAATTCGTGCAATACAACTCACTTGTCGCGAATGCTAATTGTTGAACAATTATGTGTCCAGCATTCTACAGTTCCAGATTGCTTGGTGGTACTGAGATAGTTTGAACTGGCTCAAAGGAAGATAACTGTTAAAGGCTTATTTTCTTTTGAATAGTAGAATTTCCGTAAAGCATATCTTGAAAAATAAAGGGTGCATTTGGTTTTGATGTTTTCATTTTCAGTTTTCAGTTTTGCGAATAATGAAAATGTGTTTGGTTAAGTATTTTTGAAAACAACGTTAAACTTAATACGTAAAATTCAAAATGCATTTTTGATGTATTGATTATTTTTTAGTGAAAATTTTGAAAATACTCAAAATATGGAAACAAGCGTTTAACTAAAATTTTATTTCAAATAAAAATTTTAAAAAATAGAAATATAAATTTCTAATGAATAAAATTTTAAACTTTTTTCAAAAATAAATTCAAAAACAAAATTGATAAATTTTTAAAGATAAAGAAATAAAAATTTTGAAAAAATATAATCTAAAATTCTAAA
>CAIGRN010043923.1:0-19956 GCA_903798345.1 Fraxinus anomala
GAGCTTTTGGCCTGAGCCTTAACGGGCCCAGTCGAGCCGACTCGATTTCTCTTTTTTTTTTGCTGCCTACGCAGGCAATAAAAAATAGTTGCCTGCAGCATGTTGCTGCCTTGCGCTTAACGGGCCGGCTTGCCTTCCATCGAATCCGATCCGGGCCGACTCGGGCTTTTTTCGGGCTGAGCCGACGAGTTTTTTTGCCATTTCTAGCCCCTGCCTTAGACAGAGCTGGGTAGGGTACGGGCTGGCGCGGGGGCGCCGACCTGCCCCTTTTTTTTAATTAATTTCTTTTTTGTAGCTAATTATTTTTTTTTTTTAAATTCCTCACGGGGCGGGTTCGAGGCATCCCCGTTCCGCCAAGCCAAGCCAACCCGTCGAGGCGGGACGAGGTGGGGCAAATTTTTTTGCCATCATTATGTCTAAATCATCAGATCCAGATGGATAAATGATCAAGTTGCCACTTTTTCCTTAAGAGGAGTTTATGTTTAATTGTCACGCGACTTTTGCAAGTCTAACTTTATAAAATTAAATTTCATTTATCAACTTAAATTGGTGGTCAAAATTAAAGTTGTTCAAGTTTTTTCGAAAGACACCTACCTAACAATTTAATTAAGCTTTAGACGATTTTAGAAATGAACGGCGATTTTTATTTTCAATTAGGCAGAACAGTAAATATTTATTCATTTAAATATACTAAAAAGACAAATATTCTTATCAAACAATTAACTTCCATAAAAAACAACTAGCCTCTGGCCACGTATCATTTTATTTTGGTCCAAAACAAAGAAAAGCATCTGAAAATTCACATGCATAGTACATTACACGTGTACACTTGATGACGCTTCCATAAACGACTACCTTGATTTCTTCTTCCTACGTAGTAACTCACGATTCTTACGGAAAAAAAATTAAACTTGACTAAATATATCTTAGTACTAGGTGTAACTGAATTCTTTTTATTTATTTATGGTCCCGTCCGATTCTATTAAAGTTGACTTTTTCTAATTTTTTTTTTAGCATTATGTGTTTGCATACAGGCAAAGAGAAGTGCTATTTGTACAAAAATTTGTACAACTTGGATGACAAAAAGGCTAAGTGACGGCCGCAGGTGCCTCGGGGACCGTCATTTGGCCATTTTGTCAACAAAATTGTACAAAATTATGTAAAACTGACAGCCCTTGAACAAAGCCATATTTCCTTGTACAGTTTTACAAATAGTTTTTTAGTTTTCAGATTTTGTGTGTATATATGAGTTTGCTAAGCTTCCTCTCTCCACCATCACAAGCAAAACTCTTTTCATTGTTCTTCCTAGAGTGTCCACTTTATTACTTACTTTTCTCTTTTCCCTATTTTGCTGTTGATTCGGTGTTAAGTGTTTTCTCTTTGGTTCTTTTGCTTAGCTTTCTGAATTACTGTTTTAAGAGGTAAAAGGGGAGTACACATTTTTGTTGTGCATGTTCTTTTTCCATATGATGATGGCTAAATTTCCTGTTTAAAGATATATGTTTTGATGGAAAATTCTGTATGATCTTAAATGAATAGATTTTAGGGTTTTTACTTACATTTTTAGCAGATTTTGAGATTTCTTAGAGTCTTCCATTATGGTTATCTATTTTTGCTGTAATGCAATTACTTTGATGCTTGTTTCTGCTCTCATTTTTCACGTTCATGTTGTTTTTCTTGCGTTGATAGCTAAGTTTCCTGTTTAAAGATGTGAGTTTTGATGGAAAAGTTCTGCATGATCTTAAATGTATGGATTTGGGACTTTTAGTTGAATTTCAATTTTAGCAGATCTTACGATTTAAGAATCTTCCATTATTGTTGTCTATTTTTGATATAATGCAGTTACTTTGATACTTCTTTCTGCTCTCTTTTTCCATGTGCATGTTCTTTTTCTTGTGTTGATGGCTAAATTTTCTGTTTAAAGATCTGGGTTTTGATGGAAAGATCTGGTTGTGTAATTTTCGAGTTTGTTATGCTATCGATTACCGGTTTCATTTATTATGATCCATTAAATGTCATTATGTTGGTAGGAGCCTAATCTGATGAGGTGTTAGGTTGTGAAATTTTTTAGTATTCTTGATTGAATTATTAGGTGGCTTGTAGACTAATATTCTGGTCAAATTTCTGTCATAAGTTCTATTTTTGGTAAGTATACTTATCTATTTGTTTTCTCTAACTAGTAATTTTCTTACAGTTGAATCTTTTCCTGAATTTTTCGAGTGATCAAGCGCCATCAATGGCGGATCTGCGTGTTGTGACTCGTGTTCACAGCCTCCGTGAACGCTTGGATGCTACTCTAGCAGATCATCGTAACGAGATATTGTTGTTTCTGTCAAGGTATATTCTGCGTAAAATCTTACTGCTTTCTTTACTCTTAATTGGTTGTTATAGTGGATGATATTGGGTTGATCTTATGTTTTTTGGTTCGTAATTAATATTGGTTATTGCAGGATTGAAGAGCATGGAAAAGGAATCCTGAAAACGCACCAGCTTCTTGCTGAGTTTGAAGCAATTTGCGAAAGTGACAAAAGAAAAACTGCAGGATCCTGCATTTCAAGAAGTTTTAAGTTCACACAGGTACAATATGTCAGTGGTTAAATCTTAATTCTAATTACTAGAGCAATAAGCAATAAATACTTTAAAATAATTTATATATGATCGGACTATTGGGTCGATACAAAGTCGAGGGGCTAAGTGAACATTATTATTAAGCTCTATACGGTCTGATGTAATAGTACTGTCTTATGGCCTTAAAAATCATGATTCCCGTTTGCACATTCCTGATTCTGTTACAATTGCCTTCTAATAGGAAGCCATTGTTCTGCCTCCATGGGTTGCACTTGCTATTCGACTACGGCCCGGGGTTTGGGAATATGTGCATGTCAATGTTAATGCACTAGTTGTTGAGGAACTGACTGTACCCGAGTATCTGCACTTCAAAAAAGAGCTTGTTGATGGAACGCAAGTTCTAGGTCCTGAATTATTTCTCTGTGTATCTCTCTTCAATTTGGCTGAGCAGTACTCTGTATGCTGATGCAGCTCCAAAGGAAACTTTGTTCTTGTGTTGGACTTTGAACCATTTACTGCATCATTTCCTGTCCACCCTTACCAAGTCCATTGGAAATGGAGTCGAATTCCTCAACAGGCACCTCTCTGCAAAGATGTTCCATGACAGAGATAGCTTGACCCCTCTTCTTGATTTCCTCCGAATGCACCACTATAAGGGCAAGGTGAACTAGATACGAAATCCACAATTTCAACTTTAATTATGACTATAAATCCTAGCAAAATCTGATTATTATATTTTTTGTGCAGACAATGATGCTAAATGACAGAATACGAAACCTAACTTCTCTCCAAGCGGTTCAAGGCAGGCAGCTGACAACACTTCCTTCAGAAACACCATACTCGGAATTTGAACATAAGCTCCAAGAGATCGGATTGGAGAGATGATGGGGTGATAATGCTGAACGAGTGTATGAGATGATATCTGTGCTTCTCGATCTTCTAGAGGCTTCTGATTCCTGCACTCTTGAGAAATTCCTTGGGAGAATCCCTATGGTTTTAAATGTTGTTATACTTTCTCCCCATGGTTACTTTGCTCAAGAAAATGTGTTAGGCTATCCCGACACTGGTGGCCAGGTGGATTCTGAATTAATGATCCCACATTTTGTCCCAATTCCTCACTTGTATTGTTCTACATTCTAAGCATTCCAAAATTTCCAGTTGTCTACATTTTGGAGTTCTGGCGTTGGAGCGTGAGATGCTTAAACGAATAAAAGAGCAAGGACTTGATATCAAACCACATATTATCATTGTTAGTACCCTTAAAACCTTTTTTTCCATTAATGACTTGTTCGGTAAGCTGGACAAACACTACTAGACACTATTAAACAAGAAAAAGAAGTTATAATCTTGTTGATTCTACCTAACACATTTAAGTGATGACAAAATCCAAGGACTTGGAAGAGCAGGCAGAGGTGAAGAAAATGTATAGTCTCATAGAAACGTACAAGTTGAATGGTCAATTCAGATGGATTTCTTCTCAGATGAACCGTGTGAGAAATGACGAACTCTATCGTTATATTGCTGACACCAGAGGATCTTTTGTGCAACCGGCATTTTATGAAGCCTTCAGTTTGACTGTAGTCGAGGCCATGACCTGTGGTTTGCCAACCTTTGCAACGGTCCATAGTGGTCCAGCCAAAATCATTGTCCATGGAAAGTCTGGTTTCTACATCGATCCTTACCAGGGGTTGCATGTGGCTCAGCTCCTTGTCAATTTCTTCGGGAGGTCTAAACCAGATCCTTCTTACTGGGAAACCGTCTCGATGGGTGGCCTGAAACTCATCCCAAGAGAAGTAAGCAATGCATTTTGATATCGTAATTCAAGAACCCATAAAACAAATCTCTGTTCATCACCAATTGAAAGTTCCAATCTGTAGGTATACACGGCAAATTTACTCAGATAGGCTATTGACACTGGCTAGAGTTTACGGATTCTGGAAGTACATGTCCAAGCTTGATCACCTCGAGATCAGACGATATCTTGAAATGTTTTAAGGCATCAAATATCGCAAGCTGGTGAGTTCCTTTATCCCATTTTTCCTATCTCAAAAAAGTAAAATAAAAATGTACAACTTCTGAGATACTCTGCTGATAAAGTACATTCTACATCTTGCATGTAATTTTATTCTAGCTGAAGATGAAGTTTTCTCTGATGTTTTAATAAAACGACTGTTGAGAATGAGAGAAGAAAATGCTGTTTTCAATTTCAGTTTTAATTGTGAGACTTTCTTATGTTATTCATTTCATGGTTGGACAATCGATTTTCATGTCTTAAGTTAAATCCTCGCTCTGATACCACTTTAGCATTGCTAAACTCGAGTTCTTGACAGATTCGATTGAGAGAAAATTCAGTAAACTATAATTTAATCGACTGAATTAATGGAAAAGATTGTCAAAAATCAAGAATAGACGAACTGCTAGTGTTGATTAAGCCCTTTGACTCGGTTAAACTGGGTCGAACCCTCCGACCCTTAATACTTGAACTTTTTCGATTCAATTTCGGGAAGGATTTAAAAACACTGGTAAATTGATCAAGTGTATAATGCCCATTTAACTGACAAAAGTTAGTTTTGCTGGTTCTCCTTTGCTTCTAAAGCATTGCACAGTCAGTTTTCTGTGTCATTGCAGCAAAATTTTCTGCTCATTTTTTGCTTACAAAATGGAGCCCAAAAATACCATCAAGAATTCTCAATTCTTCAAGAAACTAGCAAAAACTCGAAGAAAAACCATAGTCCTCATTGTATTTCTCCCAATTGTGGCACTTCTCGTTGCTCTACTTTTCAAGCATCCGTCATCATCATCAAGAATTGATCATCAACCGTTGATTCAATCTCCGCCATTAATCGGGCTGCATTTATTCATCAAGAATGCCTGTGCCACTACACTATACCCTTCTTTATGCCTATCCAGCCTAGCCTCGATTCATGGCTCCAAGAATGCCACCAGTTTCCGTCGAATTCTTGAGGTGGCAATTAATCAAACAGTTGGACATGTGAAGGCAACAGAATGTGATATCTTGGCTCATTTTCAACACCAAGATTTGAATTCACAAGAAAAGAATGCACTGAAAGATTGCATGGATATGTTGGACCAAACCCTATATGAACTTGCACAAGCAGTTGAAGATTTACGTATTTCTTCCCCATCTTATGTTCGAATATCATATGGGAACATCAAAACCCTATTGAGTGCAGCCATGACTAATGAAAACACCTGCATTGATGGGTTTTCAGACCTGGAAGAACTGAATTTGGATAACCAAACGGGTCACAAAGAACATCTTCAGAATTTGTTAACTCCAATTTCCCGCATGATCAGCAATACTCTAGCCATGATCAAATACGTGGAGAACAAAGCCCGGAAACAAAATCTCAAGAAACCTAGAATTCTGAGTACTAAATTACCAGAAAATGATGAGTTTAAAGACTGTGTTCATCAGAGGAGAACGATGCAGGTATTAAGTCCCTTACATGTTTTATTTTCATATTTAAGCAATGCGGGGTTCTTTCATGAGAACACCAATCTTGGAATCGGACCATCTGTTTGAGCTTTCGACAAATCAGATGGCTCATTTCAGCCTCTCGGGTTCTCATACACCGCAAGTTAATATGTATTATTTTCGTATTTAAATGATCGGATTTTTACTTTTAATCCTAGGAAACTACAAACAGATTAAGGCCAGATGTGATTGTGAATTCAGACGGCACTGGAAATTACACAACAATTGGTGAGGCAATTGCAGTGGCACCAAATATGAGTATGAACAGATTTGTTATTAGGATCAAGGCAGGAATTTATAAAGAAAATGTGTTGATTCCAAGAGAGAAGATTAATATCATATTAGTTGGAGATGGTATGAACTCAACAATTATCAGGGGATGGAGAAATTTTGCAGATGGCTTTTCTACCTTTGCATCAGCCACCTTAAGTAAGTCTCATTAAACTTCTCTGTTTCTAATTTATTCGTCTACATTCATGCGAAAGTGAGATCTAACAGATTTTTGGCGTTGTAACCCGGTCAGGCACGTTGAGATCTACGACATATCATAATTTATTTTCAATTTTTGTCGTTATAACCAAGATTTTGGCGTCAGCAGAGTTTGTAGGTTATTTATTGCATTTTGGTGTGTGTATAATAGGACTTGGGATGAGCAAGACCCCACTACTTTTATCATGTTGACAACCCGTAGCCAGGCCTGGATGCCATGGTCCTGGGCAGCCTGCCTGTTTCCGCGCCACTAAGATGGGTCGTGCTCTGCTTTTACTCGCAACTTTCTTCACAACATTACTATCCTTTCCGTGGTGGCATATGCGAATCCGTTGTGGCGTATGTGAATAATACAAACCAATTTGATAAATCAAACAAAAGAGAAGATCTAAGAGATGGAGGAAGAAAACTGATTGTAAGGGCCTCCAAAAATTAGGTTTCCAATGAAATACACAAATTTATATATTACAAGAAAAATAAACAAAAAAAGAAACCTATAAAAGAAGGAAACTAAATATTATGCAATAATATTATATAAGGCTAACAGCGTAAACTTCAATAGTATTTGTTCGTAGCGCTATTATTTGAACATAATCACTCCAAATTACATTAACTCTTATCTTTTTAATCTTTGCAGCTGTGGTGGGAGACAAATTCTTAGCTACTGACTTAACAATCATAAACACATCAGGTCCAGAAAAGCACCAAGCAGTTGCTCTAAGAGTAACCTCAAATGCTGCATTCTACCGTTGCGAGATCATTTCCCATCAGGACACACTCTATGCCCATTCCCTCCGGCAGTTCTACCGTGAATGCTCGATTCAAGGCACGATAGATTTCATCTTCGGTAATGCAGCAGCAATTTTCCAGAACTGTTCAATACTGGTACGAAAACCGAATCCCGGCCAGAGGAACGTCATCACGGCTCAAGGACGAGAAGATCCAAACCAGAACACGGGCATTTCACTGCAGAATTGCACAATAGAGGCAGCCCCGGAATTCAACACGACAGAGAGGAAAAACTTTGTTACATATTTGGGAAGGCCATGGAGGAATTACTCTAGGACTAATATAATGAATAGTTATATGGGTGACCTTATACACCCACAAGGATGGTGCAAGTGGGATGTGTATAGCAATTTGGGCACGGTAGATTACATGGAATACTTAAATTCTGGACCAGGTTCAGACACAAAACATAGGATTTCATGGTCAGGGTATAAGAAGAATTGCACAGAAGATATAGCAAAGCAATTTAGCGTCGAAAAATTCTTGCATGGAGCAGAGGATTGGTTGCAGTCTACAGTTCTCCCTCTTTTCGATGGCCACGGACTAATCAATAAGACAGAAATGCTATGTTTGGTTCGGGGTCGAGAATCTCCTCCCTTTTTCAACACTGTCCCGAAGAGTAACTTGGACGAATTCAGTTTACACTAAAAGTGAGAAAAGTAAATAAATCTAGTTTCTTCTCATACATGTTCATTTTTCTTCCTTTTGCCAAATACTACAAAATTTTGTCAATGGAAAAATTGGATGGATAGAAAATGTACGAATACAATACTTCAATCTAGGATGATTATGTTTGCTTAATTTTGGTTTCTTGAGCATAAATCATTGAAGGTCTCGGGATTTAAGTGATTATACATGGTCATTTTGCAACAACTTAAAATTTTAGATGAAATAGTTAACGTAGGACGAGATCAATTAACATGCCATAGCTCATTATATAATAATTCACATATCAATTCGAAAAGTAAATCTAGTTCATGTGATCTCTACTCGACCTTTTGACTAGTAGATGTCCGAGTCGTGTTCATAAATAGTATAAATTATAATTAAATAGAAATAAGTAACGACTAGTTGGCTTGATGGCAAAACTGTCAACTTTATTCCCATTTTCAACTTTTAATTAAATGCTGCTCGAAGAACAATATTAAAAACTTTCAATTATTTGCTAATTCTGCTTATGGGCTGGATTACGATTATAAGTTTTTCCATACCGACTGAAGCTTAAAGTCAAAAATAGATGAGTTTTGTTTGTCAAGAGTTTGGTTAAACTCCATTAAGGGGTAGTTGTAGTTAGATTTACTTAATTTTTGACCTTTTAAGCAATGAAAAAAAAAAAGTTAGATAATTAAAAAACAGTATTAAAGTATTTATAGCGTGCATTGAATTCTATTAATCTGGTTATGTTTCTAAAAATGCGTTGAATCTGCTTAATTATGTTGAATTTGTATCCCAATCATAATCAAGATAAATAATTAGCAAGCAAAGTCCAATAATTGGTTTCATGTACATTCGTCAATAAAAAACATTATACATGGTATCCAGACAAAGAGATAGATTAAATGCTTTGTGATTCTTTTCGTTTTATATTCTGGTTGTCATGCTCGATGTAAAAGTGAGTTGAACTATGATGTTCGAGACTTGTTTGATCCAACATAGGTCTGTAGATGTTTCATTGGTTAGTTTGTCTAGAGAGGTGAGTCCTCCCACGCAAAATTTTGAAAATATGTTGGATGGTACGACTTGTGCACTAAATTGTAAATCACGTTAAACTTGTGCACTAAATTACTAAGATTCTGATCTATTTTATACATCTAGTTATGAGAAACGTCCCCAATATTAGTACATTACATTAGATGGCCGTTTGGTAGAGATTAAAATTGAATTAAAATTAAAAAATTAGTCGTTATTGTTGACTTTTATTAGACGAGTGAAATCCAATAATGACTATATTTTCAATTTTAATCGACTTTTAATCGATACCAAACAAGCCCTAGATAGATAATGATAAATCATGCTCTATCCGTCCTATTTATACAGCTAACTTTCGTTACTTTTTTGTCTCAATTATATAGTCACGTTTCTTTATTAAGAATGTTTTATTTTATTCGTTTACTAATATACCCTTATTTAATTTGTCTATTTTTAATCAATTTTTTCCATTTAATCTTGAAATTGTACAAATATAAAGATACGTACTTCTTGAAATCATTCAAATACATATACAAGTTCAATTTTTTTACTACTTCAAACAATAATTTATTATTAGTTGATAATTAGGGTAGACTAGGAAATTTTTGACAAAATTTGTTTTTTCAATAATATTAAATAAGATTTCTTAATTCATGTAAAAAACAAAATCAATCTATAAATGGGACGGGGAGAATAAAATATGGTTAATTGCATTCCAAATTGTTTGGCAGGTTCAATATTGAACTATAATAAAGACATTTCACTTTAATTGTGCATGGAGTCGATTTTGGTTTGATGTAGGTAGTCAATTGTGATATATACAAATACAAAGCTTAATATATTTATATTTAAAAGCATGAAGGAAGAAATCCAACACGGCTTGCCTTCTCAAAAAGATCGACTCGTGACATGGTCCATACTAGACAGCAAGATGGTTCGACTCGTATTAACATAATTGGTGCCTATTTGGTTTAGAGTTTGAGAAAAGTGATACTTTTGGAGAATACGTTGTTAAAAAATAAGAAAAAGTTATGAATTCACGTACAAAATAATTTTATCAAAAAATTATGTGATTGAAAAAAAATTAAAGAATCTGCACCAAATACTAATTTGAAATTTGTTAAAGGCAGCTAGAAAATATATCTATAATAAGGGTCCCACATACCTACTACTTTACCAAAAAAACTCCTTTCCATGCACGCCAATGAAGTTTATCAACCTAAGTCGGTTGAGTCCTTGACAAGAAACAACACATATTAACATGTTGAGATGATGCCCCACCTACTGCATTGGGGCCACATCTCCTATATCTTGGTTACACTATGATTATAATTTATACTAATCTTTTTAAAATCACTTGAATATAGTTTAAGATTCATATAAATGATTACATGTATTGAAAAAATTGTATAAATGTCTATAATACATATAATATTTATATTTCCAAAAGAATCTTCCTACGAACGTAGTGATGAAATATTATCAATTATTGAGTTTTTGGTTCGAACTTGAAGGACATATTTCATACTTTAGGTCAATTTTAATCTAATTTTTAAATGATCATATTCTTTCCAAACAATACTTTTTCAATCACTCCATACCCACTTATAACCTAAACTTGATCCCAAGTTTTACTCTCTTAAAAGGAATTAGTGTGTTTGGCGAAACTTATTTTTAAAGTTTATTTAAAAACCCCTATGGGTAGTATTATTTATTGATAATAATGCAGAAGAGGGACATACAAAATTTTGAATGGAGAAGTGCAGAATAACCTCCGGCTATAGAAAAAATGAGGAGAAAGGAATTAATCATACAAAGCCTATGTCGAAAACTCATTTTTTACATACTCATTTTCGATCTTATATTCACACAATAATATAATCTGTACATAAATTCAAAATTTTCCCCACTAATTTTTAAAATATGGTCCCTTTTGATGATATGTCCTACAAGCGGTAATTATCATGTGGGATATATTTTCCTAGGGTCTCCTTAATATCTAGAGGGAATAAAGGAGAGGTATTAGATGCCTAGTTGGTTAGTCTCGATGAAATGAAGCTAGTTGGATCGATGTGTTTGCTTCACGGTCTTGTGATAATGTGGTCTTCTCATCCTCTATTTCCAGTGGTAACCTTTGATTATACCCATCGAGATCGCGAACTCGATCTCCTGAGTATCAATTGATTGCCTTGCCTCACTGAATATCTTCTAGGCGAGTGGATGGTGATCGATTGCTGACTCTGTGCTCCTGAAATACTAGTTTATGAGCATCAAATATAAATATAATTAATATTTTTTTTTCTTTATTATCTTAAACTCTTAAACAGGAAATCACAACATACTGATCATATTCATAAAATAAAAATAAGTAAACTTGGATAAAGTAAATTGACAGATATGCATTTCTATTATTTTTGTGCAGTAGTTAGCTTCTAGAACATGAACAAGATTGGCAAGCAAACCTACCACTCATTTATCGTAAGCAATAATTGACTTTCTCACCCTACGACAAAATCACTAGCGTGTCAAGACGAACAAATGTATTTTTTTTTTTTCATTTATTCTTTTCAAGATTTTTTGATCCATTCTTGAGTCCATTTGCAAGTTGCAATATCGTTTCAATTTCATCCTTTTAAAATAATTAATGCTGAAAAAGGGTGATTAGCAATTTAACAGTGTAATTTATAAAATAATTAATTTTTTATTTAATAACTCAGCATTATATTATTATTTTTATTATAAACATTTTAAAAAGTTATTTAGCTACGATTTTCTCTGCTACTTGATCGATATTGAGTAAAACATGCTAGTGCCACAGGGCTTACAACTGTTACTAGTGGTTGAAGTTGTCGACATTATCGTCGACTATGGCTATATAAACATACATGATGTGTGTGTATATATGTATATATCATTGAGGTTTACTACTAATTAATTATTTTCTCATTTTTAATTACTTTGTACAAGTTTTGAAACTATTATTCTTTGTATTGACAATTTTGTCATGCAGAAAAATCAAAGATACAACGTAATACATGAAAATGGTCCACTGTAGAAATACATTATCCTCAATTTTCAAAATTAATTGGTATTATTTATAATATTGTGTAGATAATAAAATAAAAAGTCAACGTTCTGTGAACCCGGTTTTAAAATGTCTTGGAAACATATTTTTCACACAAAACTTTCCCGACACGGAAAAAAAACCAAGTCAATAGTTGTTTTCAATTCAACAGATTTCTAGACTCGAGACTTATCGCCCATTATCTTATTGGTATTTTTCTGTATTTAAATTCACTTTTTTAAAATTCATTTTCAACGATACAACCTCTTAATAAAATAATTTTGCTCATAAAATGCATAATGTTCCTACTTTTCTAATCACACATTTTCTAAAAATATCCTTTTTTTACAAAATCTAAATCGAAGAGGCCCTTAGAGCATGTTTGACAAAATTTTCGAAGAATCAAAATCTATTTTTGATATTAAAAAGTTACTTTTAACCTGTTATGATATTTTTCTGAAAGTGCTTTTCGACTAGAAAAGCTTTTAGGGAAAACGAACATAAAATAGCTTCCTAGAGAGTTCTTTTACAAGAAGTGGAAGCAAAAGTAAAAAATCGTCTCATAAACATTCCATATATACACGATTTCATCTATGTATGTGGAGACATAAAAGATCTTTACATTTAAATAAATAAATTTGCTCCCTAACTAACAAGTTATTATTCAATATTCTATATGAATTATTCAACTCATAACACGTAAGTAGAACAGCATACACATATATACTTCATTGTACATGAATTATACCATGCATGTACATGGTATGGTATACATGAAATATAAAAAAAAAAAATTAAAAAAAATGCATAAATAATCTTGTAAAAGAAGTTGCATACATGTAACTCTATGTTGGATAGAGGAATAGTCTGGTTGTTTGAATATTATGTCTTTGCCTTCTCCATATATATATAAACATACAAAAACCTTCCAAATCAAATACATATTTCCCTACAATTCAATCTTCAAACTTAGCTTGTGCAGTAAACTAATTGCTTATTCTTGAAGAATTAATTCAAGAAAATCAGATTCAAGAATGAGAGGGAAGAATATCATGAAATGTAAAGTTATATTTCCAAGTTGTTTCAAGATTGAGAACCCTACTCCTAAGCCAAAGAAAGTTGTGCCAAAATCATCTTCATCTCCCAGGTTTTCACTGTTGGATTTAAGCAGTTCAACTATTTCGGAAAATCTGTCTATTTCTTTAGCCGGTTCAAATCTTCACGTGTTTACACTTCAAGAACTTAAGGTGATTACACAGAATTTCTCATCAAGTAACTTTCTTGGTGAAGGAGGGTTCGGCCCGGTTCATAAGGGGTTCGTTGATGATAAGATTAGGCCGGGTTTGAAGGCTCAGCCTGTGGCAGTGAAGCTCCTGGATTTAGATGGCACACAAGGGCATCGAGAATGGCTGGTACGTGTTCAAGACTAAATTTTAATAAATAAGTCTCTCTCTTCTAAAAATGACTTTTTCGATTTTATGCAGTAATTTTTGTTTGATTGTGCATTGGAATTAATTATCTTTTATAATTAACAGACTGAAGTGGTGTTTCTTGGTGAATTGAGACACCCACATTTGGTGAAGTTGATTGGATACTGTTGTGAAGAAGAACACAGGCTTCTGGTATATGAATACATGCCAAGAGGTAGCCTGGAGAATCAACTCTTTAGAAGTAAGTTCTTTTTTTCATTAAATTATAATTAAAATTGCACTTATCACTGTGTGTTGTCTCTTTAATTATAGTTCGAATTCCAGGCTTCTTGATCCATTTACCTGTATTTAACTCAAATAATTAGCCACAAGTGCTTAAATTAATTATAGAAGGACTTAGCTAAAGTCAATGCTGATATTTTCTTGAGACTTGTTGCTTGTGTGCTGGTAACTTGTCAACAGTACCCTTTTTAACTTTTGAACAAGTCAGTCTTTCTTTAGGCAAACGGTTTCACAGACTTGATATATGGCCAACTCTGCCAATGTTTTAAGAATGGATCCCAAAATAAAATAAAAATTTAAAGTAAATCGACTGATTATTAGTGTGAACTGATTTTTGAATAATTTTGATTGGTTTACAACTACTTGATCTTTTGTATATAACAAGATGGGTTTTCGAACTAGTCCTCGATTTTTTCGATTGAACCAACGGTTCGATCCAGTTTGATTTTGACAATATTAACTTCAATTACGTGTTGTAAGATTTTTAAGTAATTTAAGTATGAATTTTCAATAAATCCGATGTCTATAGACCATGTATATGAATTCATATAATAAGATGTGAAATTTTATATTGAATGTCGACTTAGCCCCCGTTTGGCCCCCATTTTTTTATTACATTACATTAATTTTTTTTATCTCTTCATTTCAACCATACATTCATCAAATAAAATAATATTACACACAAATTTAAAACATTTCATTACTTTTCTACCACACATTCTCCCATCAATCATTATTCCAAAATTTTCAAGACCTCAAAATGGTGGCCAAACATGGGTTTAGTACAAACTCGTAAATTTGACTTATAAACTGGTTACGAAGAATGTAGTAAGAGTTAAATTAACAAGGAATTATTTCTTATGATGCAATTAATTGATGATTAAGAATCTTTTTGTCTCAAGCAGGATATTCAATGTCTCTTCCATGGTCAACAAGAATGAAAATTGCCATTGGAGCTGCAAAAGGACTTGCATTCCTCCATGAAGCTGAAAACCCTGTCATCTATAGAGATTTCAAAGCTTCAAACATTTTGCTAGACTCGGTAAGTTTCTTCTTTAAACTTGTTGGTAAAAGACAAAATTTAAATAAATAATTTTAGATAATATCATTCAACATGTCTGGTCGAAGCTTACTCTTCTGTCTCGTGTCTAGGATTACACGCCTAAACTCTCGGATTTTGGGCTTGCTAAGGATGGTCCAGAAGGAGATGACACACATGTCACAACACGCATTATGGGCACTCACGGCTATGCTGCACCTGAATACGTCATGACAGGTAATTTAGTTATAATCTTACGCATTTAATTCTCAACGAAAAACAAAATCATTTAAAACTAAATAAATTATCGAACTTTTTGCAGGCCACTTAACAGCAGCAAGTGATGTATACAGTTTTGGAGTCGTACTATTGGAGCTTCTAACTGGCAGAAGATCGGTAGACAAAACCCGTCCCCACAGAGAACAAAACCTAGTAGAATGGGCAAAACCAATGTTAAAGAATCCTAAGAAACTGCTAAGCAGGTTAATGGACCCTAGACTTGAAGGGCAGTACCCAGAAATGGGGGCTCAAAAGGCAGCTTCCTTGGCTTATCAGTGCTTAAGCCATAGCCCAAAACTTAGGCCAAAAATGAGTGATGTCATAAAAAATTTGGAGCCTTTGAAAGATCTCAATGACAATATTCCAGTTAGGACATTTGTATATTCGGTTTTCGGGGACAGTGATTTGGAGAGGGAGAGTGAAAAAAAGAGTAGCGAAAATGGTTATTATAAGCAAAGACGCAATGTCCATGAAGGTCAGCTAAAGTCTCCTAAATCTCGAGTTATTTTCTCGATGAATAGTCTACATGAGAACCTAAGAAAAGGGTTGGATTCACCACTGCACAATGGAATGAAGAGAGAATAGATTAGAAGAGTTTTGTGAATCGAATTGTAAATAGTTGTGTGTGATGAATTTGAAAACGAGAGAGAAAAGAATTGAAAAAATCATGAATTGAATCGAAATTCAATATATTCAACATTTTATAGTCAAACAAGCTATGTTTTCAAATTTTTGTGTCTCATGTTCTTTTTAAATATTTCCTCAATCCAATCAAAAAATCAAGTGCAACAAAGAATGAAAAATAAAAGTAAAAAAATGATTATCTCTGAATTCAAATGAAGACTCTCGACTATATTCAACAACACTCTGTACCCAATTGTCGAGAATATATAAATATTGCTAAGATGATTTCTTGACCGAGGCCATCCCAAATTGTTGGTTATGAAATTAAAAAAACGAAATCAAAGGCCCTGATAGCTTTGATGATATTGAAGAAATTGTGAAGAAGAATGCAGAAATGGAGCGGGTGGAGGAAAGGAATAACAACATAATGGTATAATAATAAAAAGATGAAACGTCGCCTGAGAGATTCGAACTCTCGCGGGGAAACCCCATGTACTTAGCAGGCACACGCCTTAACCACTCGGCCAAAGCGACATTGTTGCATTAGTTCTTCATCGAACAAATAATAAAGAATAAGTTTTTTGTCATTTTAATAACATTCCTGCCCATCGTTTGCTGATAATTTTTGTAATTTCGTGTTCTTGTAAATTTTTCAATAAATTGTTTGTGTTCCTTTTTTAGTACATTGTTTCCCATGACTCCAACGATGAATTATATGCAATTTTAGGGATTCAATCATCGAAAAAAATATGCTAAAAGTCAAAATAGAGTCAAACAAGACAAAAGAAAAAAGGAAAAATCCAATATAAGTAGAACACCAATGCCACCTATAAGCATGGTGAGACAAAATGAATTATATTGCACTGTCTTAAGTTACATTTTGAACAAAAATGAAAAAAAGGCAAATATATCAAGTTTACATTTAAAATTACTGCATAATATACTAGCAACACAAGTAGCAAGGGTAGCAGCAGCAGCAGCTTTTGTCACAGGGGGAACAAGTATTTATCTTTGGACATTTAGGACACCAACATGCACATTTTCTGGGAAAACAAAAATAAATCGAGCAGGACGGACATTTGGGAATGCAGCAACACTGTCTACAACTACCGCCGCACATGTTACAGCATTGAGTATTGAAACATGACGAACAGTGGCACTTAGGCATCGAACAGCAGATGGGAATGCAGCAACACCGTCTACAACTACAGTCACACATGTTACAGCATTGAGTATTGAAACATGATGAACAGTGGCACTTGGGCATCGAACAGCAGATGCATGGGTCGAGATTACACAAATTGCAGTCGCAACAGTGTGGCATATGAAGACGAGGGCATTTAGGACAACAGCAAATCCATGGAATGTTGAAACAAGACGTTCCACTGAAATACAAAAGAACTTGTATTATGTATGGTAAGAATATAATATAAAGAATAATGTTATTTATCATTATGATGATTGAACATAGGTAATGTAGCAGTTTATGTGGAACAATGTGATTGGGCAGTTCAATTTTTATGAGAGGGGGGAAGGGAGAGAGAGAGAGAAATGTAAGTGATAATGGGTTGTCATATTACCGATGTTCCATCATCATGATGATAAATAACATTACTCTAATATAAAAGAGCACAAACTACTCAAACCAAAATCCCTAAAAAGTACGTATTAAGGAGTAACACTAAAAAAGGATGTTCAACTTTCACAGATAGTGCTCAACCATCTCTCGAACTGGGTGCTTCCATAGTATGAATGGGGTTCCTATCTTTACGAGCACACATAATAATAATCATTTCATGTTAGAGAACAGAAAGTTTCCGATCTATAGGAGAACAAAGGAGATGCTAACAATTTGTGTCTCGACTCGAAACAGTATGAAGTAGATGCTGACAATACATATTACATAGGACTTTTTTTAACATGATTTAGCTTTGAGTAGCTTCCGAACCCATTTTCTTAATAGTCATGAAGCTGTATTAAGTTTTTCGTGTGAATTAGAAATAATTGTGAAGAGCAAAATCAATAATATCAATCTATTGACATAATAGGTCAATGATGGACACAAAAATTCTAGTCATTGTCTGAAGCAATTGGATTGAATGAGGAAATCTGACTCGTATCCTCGAGAAATCCAGTCTAAAAAAACATTGAGATAATAACTATTTTACAACCGCGAGTGCAAGTACTTAGTTAATGATCATCAGCAGAAGTGCAGAACAAATGATTTTTGCCACAAAAGTTTTTGCTCTAATTCTATATCTGAGACTGTTGATGACAAAAGGTGAACTTGAATAAGAATACTCCACAAATGGAAAGTGATCGGCAGCACATACCTGAGCCATTTCCAGAAGCGACAAGATCTGCGAACTTTCTTCGTTCTGCTTTTAAAAACCCAAAACAAAAATCAACGAGTGAGAGTGAGAAAATAAGAGATTATCTATCAGTGTCATAAAAAAAAGAAAGTTGACGTTTTTCTTACACAGGTATAAGAGGATCCGAGTTTCCAGTTACAAAATCTGCAATCCTGCAAAATCAACATGTTCATTTAGTTGCAAACTAATCACGAAGCAGGTGCAAAGCATGTTAAGAAGGGAAAAACAATATATAACGTGCATGGATGTATTTCTTTAAATATATGATGTAGATAAAGAAAATTTAAGGCATTCTGGAAAACAAAACTTGACATACTCTTTACAGGATTGTGAAGCAGGTCGAAGGCCTTCGACTGATTTTAATTCTTCCTGATTGCAATAAATTTTTGGATGAGATTCCGTTTACAAAAAAATAGGGTTTTCATGAAATAGAAGTACATTGCATCCTTCACCCATCGACAAACTATGAAAAAAATAAACCAAATAAGAGAGCTACTTAATATCATCAACCGTCACAGGTTAAATAATTTTGTGAAGTTTTACTCATTTATCTTTTCACCAAATACTAAAATCCTTTCCTATGTCAGAATGCCTTTTTTTACATGCCACAATTCCCAATCAAAAGAGATTTATTCACATTTCTCTTAATGTGAGAAGAATGAACAAGAGTGGTCAACTTTGAAAGGTAAGATGAATTCTGCAGTAAAAAAGTACACAATATTTCCATTTTTCTATTGATTGCGATAAATTGAACCAAAGGTAACGTGCTGACCTGCTTGAACCAATAAATGCACTCCGTTAATTCAGCCAATGTGGAATAAGTTATGCATTAATGACATCCACGCAAGAAGGCTGGAGGGAATTCAGCTAACACAAATACTAAAATTTCATGTGAACCTCAAAATATTCTGGTTATACAGAGCCAGATTTTGCCCTGCAACGAGAAGAAGATGGCTTTGGGGATCACTGTGGTTTGGCCGAATGCAGTCTTCCCTAGTCTTTGAACAGGAGATTATTTAGAACTTCGGAAGCAAGGATCTTGAGAGAAAGAAGGTGGCTTCGAAAACAGATATACAATCAATCTACATCCCTATATTATGCAATTCTTGGCTTGGCCCAGAATCCTTGTTTCCTAGTCAGGCACACAACAGGGCAGGAAGAGGGCGGACCATCTCACTGAGGCTAGAGCAAGGTCCTAAGGCCGCGGGAATGGGAAAATCCCATAGTTTTTTGAGTTACACTTCACGGCAACAAAAACACACTTTACTGATGTCCTTAGTAATTTATAATTGTAGCATAATACCAACCAAATACTCCTCGAAAGCAAGTCAAAACACCACATGACAAAACGTAATTTCAAACATAATTGATATAAGCTCAAGTAATCCTTGACAACACAAAGCACCACTTGATACAATGTCTGAGCATTGCTGACACTGTGTAAAAGTTAAACTCAAATGGACACAAGCATGGGACAAACAATGATATATCAGAATCTAGACCAAAATATATGCAGTATTTGAGAACTCTTGCCAGATAATTAGGGGCCGTTCTCTTTGGCGTTTTCAAACCATTTTCTGTTTTCGATTTTTCAAAACGGTGAAAACGCGTTCTTTTTCCTATTTTCGAAAACATGTTTTTGAAAACAAACAAAAAAAAAATTGTACACAAAACTTAAAACGACCAAAGTGTTTTAAGCCAAACCCACGCACTAGAACGAAAACACGGGAAACAACATTTTCAATTTCCCTGACTTTCCTCTGCCAAAACAATGGAGCAGCCACTTTCCAACCCTCTAAACTCCGGTCAACCTCCTCCAAAACCACCGGATT
>CAIGRN010043933.1:0-10917 GCA_903798345.1 Fraxinus anomala
AAGTAACTTAGTTTAGTCTTAAAGGTTGAAGCGTTCAAAAATAGAGGAGAATCTCGACTTGTTGAAATGAGAACTTGTAATAGTAAGACCTGTCCAACCTAAGAAAGGGTAATGAATAAAATTGAAAACGTTCAACTAGGGATATACCCTTGGAAAAATTGAGTGAAAAGCATAAGTTTGGGAGGTGTATCTCTCGAGTAAAGTAAGGAAATATTTGACTACTATAGCCAGGTGTTGAGCTAATCATGATCTTAATATGTTGGCATGAGTTTTCACACACACACGCGTCAAGTTATGCATGTAACAGGTGGAGGTTGATTTGATTTTGCACTGTCGAAGTTGTTCATTTTGTTAATTACTAAGTATCAATCTTGAGACACGACAGGTTGTCAAATCATGTTTGTTTATATAGAGTTAAGTTACAGTTAGTTCAAGTTTTTGGGAGTTGATAAGTGTGTTTTATACACTTATTTCATGCTACAAACACGAACAATTATTGATAAATATGTTGAAATATAACTTAATTCTATGTAAATTGTGTGTTGTAGGACAACGTGATGAATGTGGCGGAAAATATGAGAAATAGGGAGAAAAGGACTAAAGGAAAGAAAATCAAAGTTTAAGGACCGAGTTGCAAATAGTCGAAAGATGACACGGAAGAGAAGTTCGTGATGTGAAGATGTCGAGGACCAATTGAGCATTGGAATGCAATATGGAAGAAGAAGATGGGAGAAAAGAGGTCAAGATTGGCGAAACGAAGTTCACGAACCAAAACGCAAGAATTTGGAATTTGTTACTACTATGCGACTGCAAAGCACAAAAGCTATGCGGTCGCATAGGTCCATTCAAGAAATAAAAAAGGCCCTTTCAGCTCCTCTACGCGATCGTATAGAGGTATACTATGCGGTCGCATAGTTGATTTTTTGACGCGAGGATTCTCGTTTCCTTATTCGAGTAAAATACTTATGGAAACAAATCTTGGAATGCGTATTTAGATCGCATAGAGGTATACTATGAGGTCGCATAGTTGATTTTCAGACGCGAGAATTCTAGTTTGCTTATTCAAGTAAAATACTTATGAAAACAAATTTTGGGATGCGTATTTAAATTCTATGGCCGTCAAAAACGAAGCTGACGAGATTTATAAGGGTTTTGAGAGAAGAAACAAGGCAAGAACGAGAAGAGAAACGCTACGAAGCGAAGATTAAACTGAAGAATTGAATTGGTGATGTCATTCTTCTATTATTTTTCTTATTTTCTTCATTCCACCATGGTAGGCTAGGTTTATTTCTGTACTGGGGTTAGATGAGCTATGTAATATGATTCTTAAATTTTAGTTTTACATCTTTGCCATAAAAAACACGTTTTGAGGTGTTTAAATGTTTATATGAATTATTTTCTCCATAATTATTGTATACATAATTGTGTGAGTTTGATGGCATATTTCATGCATTCGAAAAAAGAGGAATATGTTCGACACAATATAAATTATCATAGGATCCGATAGGAGATAGAAATATACCGCTATACCCTATGTGAATCTTTAAGTGCTCACAAAAACTCGTGCATTCTTGTATGTTTGCACCCTTTATAGAAATCTAATCGGGTCACATAATAGGTTTAATTTTACTCGAGAGAGACCGTTAAATAATTTAGGGGCATTGATTCTTCAATATTTCGATCGTGTGCCAAGGTGTAGAATTAGGTTTAAAGAAGATTATTACATAAGAATTCGTGATCATAATATATTCATCATATATTAGAAAACCTTCAACTTGCATTCAACATAAATTTGTTAAAGCATTCATAACCGCATCCGCATTATTAATTTAGTTATAAATTCATAAAAAACAAACATTTTCATTCTTATTGTTTCGGTTAAGGTTACGATAACTAGAATTAGAACTAATCAATTCTTGTGGGACGATCCTCGGACTCAAAAAGTTCATTTCATTACTTGTCAACGAACCGTACACTTGCGGTGTGTTTTATTCGAATATATTTACGTGAACAATTTTTTCCCCCAAACTTGAACTATTGTTTGTCCTCAAACAAGCATCCTCTCTCTCTCTCTCTCTCTCTCTCTCTCTCTCATCTTCTTGCAGCCAAAGTCAGATTTCTCCATTAATTCTTATTAAATATGTATGATTGAGTTGTAACATTGAGAGATGATTGTGTAAGTGGTAGTGCTTGAACTTTAGTGGTTCAATTAAGATTATATTAGCTTATCAGCCTTGTAACATTCGATTCATTTGATAGTAGTGCTCCAACAGGATGTAGGCAAGAAATGGATGAACTTCAGGCTCCATCTCATTGGGGCGAACATATCCGTGCGTCGTGCTCTCAATTTTGCATCTTTTAATTTTTCCTGCTTTGTTTTGGTTTCTTGGTAATTAGTTGTTGGAATTTAGAAAAATAATCACTAACAGTAGTGTCGGTGATTACCGACGATATCACTACTAATTATCCGTCTAAATCATCGACGGATATTAATTTCCGTCATATTCACAGTTGGTTATTCACCGATGAAATTTCCATTAATGATAAATCGCTTTACTAATTTTTAATTATTATTCTAGAAAATGCCCTTTCAACAATGAATAATCCCGGTACTAAAGCGTGCCCATATTCTTGCTTCTTTTCAGATTTTTATTTCTAGCCTCTTCCAAAAGACATAAGGAAAAATTATATAACGTTGTTTTAATCCCATACTATCATAAAGAAGAAAATAACACGACCTATTTTAAATTTTAGGAACATTAAATTATTCAGAAACCTTGTCTGATAAAATCCAAGAATACCTGGCTATATCAAGTGAGGAACAAAATAAAATATGCCACCACAAACGAGAATAATCAAATATAATTTTTTTTCTCTTGGGAGAAACACGGAGAAGGAAAACGCTGGCCAAAAACAATGCCTCCCACAAATATAAACATCTGCTGCAAATTATGTACCAGTAATTTCTCTATCCATTTTCATTCTTTTTGCACTTTGGACCTCTGGATTATTAGTGACTCTCTGCTGCGATGATGTATCATGCAGAAATGTACAGTTTACCCCATTCCTGCAACCCCTTGGACTATTGAAAAACATGCAAGGCTTCATTATCTTTGATTTTGAGTCTTTCGACTTCATAGTATTTATAGGTTCTTGAATTGTCTGACTACCAAAATGGGGCAAAATTTCTTGTCTTTCTCCTCCATGTTGCTGAATCAGACTCTTGTAATAGTTTATGTCCTTTGTTATAGGAGTTCCCAGGGACGGAGAAGGAGCAGCTGAAGAAACATCAGCTATGGACGACAGGAGACTGGGAACGGGTCCCATCATACTAGAAGGATTATAGAAAGGTCTGCTTGGTGAAGCTGTAGATGGTGAAGGAAGTTCAAGTCGGGTAATGTAAGCAGAAGGCAGATCTCCTTTATTGACGACTGGAAGTGGATCACATAAACTCTTGGCTGGAGACCTCAAGTCGAGCATATTTGGAGGGCCGGGAGATGGCCTGTTATGCAAGCTGACTGGTGGCATACTTTGTGTAATTGATGGTGATATATTATGGGGACCAACAGCTCGTGAATTCTGCAAGCGGGATGGTGGATTCTGCGTGCTGGATGCTGCCCCATGATTTGTGACAAGTTGCTCGATCATTTTTGGGTCACTCAGAAGTTTTATCAGCAAGTTATGATCAATAAAATCCTTTTGATCGCTGCTTGACATAACCGCAGTCAAGGCAGCTTGTGCAGCCGCTACAATATCAGGCTCAACAGCCGTTGCTGAGAATCCGGGATGAGGATGGGCATTGGCATTGCCATTGCCATTGCCATTGCCATTGCCCTGAGATGAGAAAGTTCCTGGGGCCAATAGCTGGGGCTGTGAGACTATTGGAACAGGATTTTCTGCCATGGAATCAACAGATGATGCATCTAGTGCTGCATCCTCATCTTCAATAGGAGTTATCGGAATCCGAGGAGTGTGTTGGTCATGGGGAAATGAGTTTTCCTCACCCACTGGCACAGATGGGCTGCAAGAAGATAAAATTGTCATTATTAATAAATGAAAACATCATGAAAATTAAACACAACGCATAGCCTAACCACTATATAAAAGTAAAAGGAAAGAAAACGAAATGGAAACTTATAAAAAGAGAGTAAGAATTGCACTTTGGCGGGATAGAAGAAGAACGTGGATAAATAGCTTCAAGCACTCTCATCTCCCGTTGGTCTTGAGCTTCCATTTCTTTGCCTTCTTCCCCAGCAACCACTTGCCAAGTAAAATCTAGTAAAAACTGCAAAAAATAGGGAGAAGAATGTAGAGAAATATTGTAAGACCTGGCTTGAACCTGTATACTATGCGCTATAATTCTTTAAGGTAGATTTATTAACCCATCCTACCCCTACTTCTTTGAAATAAAATAAATAAATAAAGATTCTAACCCCACTCCCCACCCCCCCTCTCCTTTAAGAATTACAAAGAGAGTTGTTCAATTTGGAAGAATAAATATTCCAGACGAAGAGGAAAAAGCAGAATCTCTAATCGTGGAGGCTTTGTTTGAAATTAAAGTGAGTATATAGGTAAAAAGGTTAAGTTTTGAGCATCTTATCCTGAAAGTGAATACCCTGCTTATTCTCACTGTTTAGATAAACATGAAACATTTTTCCTCTTTAGAAAATTTGTGAAAATGACAAATGAACTTACTCTGGGAGGGCATCTCCATTTGATAAGAGGTATTTGGGCCAACTTATTTCTCCAAAGATTTGATGTCTGGATTCCTTCAAAGCCTGGAGGCAAATTGTCATCTGTTCCTGTACCACCTGAGTGGACAGACCATAATGTCTTCGCCTGCAGATGGTCTTGAGATCCCACCAATCCAACTTGTGAAGGAGATTCATCAGACAAAAACAACCTTACCTATTAAATGAAATGTATTAGTCCATTAACTAGTAATATAATCCCTATTTGGTTGAGATTTTTTCATAATAGATTTTGTAAAAAGTGAATTCTTTTGGAGAATGGGTGGTTAAAAAATTGGAAACAGTTATAAGTCCACTTGCAAAATTAATTTATAGGGAGAATGCGTAGTTAAAAATGAGCTTGGAGAAAATTGAATTTTAGAAAATGGTGACCAGGGCCATAAGCTTTAGATACAATTAGGTACCTCATGTTAGTAAACCTACTAATATTGAAGTCTATAATCAAGATATTTTTTTCCCACAAACAGTGAATCATAAAATGCTTGATTGTGGATATGTACAACACTTGCACTAAGCATGTAAAGTAGCACAGGCAAAAAATAAATGAAAGAACCTTACAGGTCAGCATATCTAAAACAAACCACTCATCAAAAAGTAAGATCGTCCTGTAGAATTCATACAGATTTGCTGATTAGTCATACAGGACATACTGAAGAAATCAGTATACAATGGTCTCCAGCTTATCCAAAATCCCAAATATTAACATCTTTGAAATCAAGTAAGCACTAATATCTCCATGGAAACAAGAGAATTGACAGAATTTAAACAACATAGTAATCATATCATTCATCTTAATCTTTAATCTGTCCATGACTACATCTACTGGAAGATCCAATGCAATCAAATCCATAGCAACCACTGTAGGAAATTCTCTATAGTGCCACCTATGTTTTGACTAGTTCCAAGCCCGAATAAAAAGTGTCCTTGTCGCTTGAAAGCCAACTTAAAACATTGCCACACCTTAAGACATGAATCCTTAAATTCGTCCCAGTGAGTTAAGGAAAGAAGATAAATCCTCCATCACAACAAAATAAAAAATTTGCAATAAATAGAAAAAAATAGAAATGCTAATGAACTTTAGCATCTTCAAAACCATACAACTCTTTAATCCTACTAGTCAATGGTATGTCAACAAACTAAAAGGACTCTTGTAAAGTTTCTCATGATGCAATAAAGTTCTATAAACTACAGATTCTGCAATTAAAATTAAAAAGAGAAAAGAAATGAGCTTTTCTTGGTTCTTAAAAGCAGTCCATGTCTTTGTATCTCAAACTTCCAAAGTACCCATCCAAAATTACTTGATGATCAACTTATTTCTATCTCTGCTAATCATTGTTGTAACTTGAATTTGATCTATTCATGCAATTAATGTCATTAGTTAAAGTTGAACGTGCATTGCACGTTATTCTGAAATACTTTATAAGTATTGTAAAAGTAATATTTGATACCAATTTGTTGGAAGAATTTGATAAGTTTCAAATGAACTAAAAAAAAAAAGTTAGGATAAAAATTTAAGAGAAGAAAATTGTACTATCAAAACTCAAATTTTATGATTTAAATTTTTTGTGATGATAAAATACTACAAATGAACAACTTTGTTATACTACATTTGGTATATAAGAATTAATTGCTAATATATGAATTTAAACACCCATTAAAATTTTTAGATACATGAATAGAAATAAATTCATCTATAAAACCTCTAGATTCATGTAGATTAAGATTCATTGATTTTAGCTCAATGTGAATGTTAATTAATTGAGAATTAATAACACGAAATTCATACATGACAAAAATTTTGTAGTATTTATTACGGGTGTGTTTGAGCCACATTATTTTGGAAGAATGTATTTTGGAATAGTAAACTGATGGAGAATATGTGGTTGAAAATAAGTAGAAGAATGAAAATGAAAATTTTAATGTGGCTCAAATATGGGCTACATATTGAAAAATGAAAAGTAAGGTATTATTGAAATAATTGAATTGTAGTAGAGAAAATCGTCCAAAAAATTATTCTCATTTGATGTGATATTTAATATATTATAAATGTATAAGAATATGGTGTAAACTGAAACTCCTCATCCCCACCTACACTTAAATTTATTAACAATTGAAATAAATTCAGTCATGTTCATGAACATTTTAAAAAGGCTAAATGAACTGCTCTGAACTTCCATAAATGACACTCGTTATTTGCTTATCTTTTAAGGTTTTTCCTGTTAAGTAAACCTCTATGTAAGTGATGATTACTTCATCAAGCAATTTTTTAGTCAGCATTACAAATGTGTCAAGCAACAGCACAACCCTTTCAATTTCATAGTCCATGGAAAATAAACAATTTTCCCTTTAATTTCATGACGTAAAACAAAATTGTAGATATTCATCTTCCAGTTAAAGTTGCAAAAAAGTATTTAAACTAACCGTCGTTAATTATTCTCACATAAAATTTGATACTTTCCATATATTAGATGTTACAACTGAAAAAGGACAGAAACTATAAAAGACCAAGAAGAATTAAGAATTTTTAAAAGATTTACCTAACAAACACAATTATCGAAAGCCCAAGTAATCCTTGATTTCTGAAATACTCCCATATTTAAAAGTACAAGTTATTCAGTTCGATTGTCAATTGGATGAATATAACTTAATATTCAATCGCTTTTAGCAATCGAAGTTGCCAACTCCCTATAAAGGAAACCTTTATCCAACCCCAATCTATTTCCTATTTTAAACCTTTATCCAACCCCAATCTATTTCCTATTTTAATCAGTCAGTTAACACATCCTGATTATACATACAATAAAGTGTATAGACAGAGAGAAAGGAGAGAAATCCAAGGAAAATCCTGGATAGAAACCTTGGATCCTTCGTGCCTTCGCATTTTTCCTCTTCATTATCTAGGGAATTTCTTATTTTTCACTGCCTTTTATATAGCAGTATTTTCAATAACACTCGTACATTTTCACTGAGGGCTGTTCTGCAAAGCCACATGGTGTAAATTACTTTGCATACATTGGTCTCGTTTTCTATTTCCATTCCTTAATTGTGTTCAAAAGTCACTAATCAATAAAAATTTCAATATTATATTCTTCTAAAATAGAAACAAGATTATGTTTTCATCATGGAATGTATTAGTCCATTATGTAGAAATATAACCAATGTAAGTTAATCTACAGACATTACTCTATAACCAAGGTAACAATCGTAATATGCTAGATTGTGGATATGTATTCTATAGTTGTCCAACAATAAGAAGAAATATATGAAATTGCTAGGGACATCACACTATCATATAAATAGCACTCATACAATAAGCATGTAAAGCAACACGGAAAAAACTAACTTAAAGAACTTTAAATCTGCCAGCATATCTAAAACAAACCATTAATAAAAAAACAAATTAATAACTTAGAGCTATTTTTACTGTCCTTTGCACATAAGCAGGTTCAAGTACACCTATCTAGTATACTTACAACCTACTTGAAAAACTCAGACAGATTCACTGATTAGCCTCATAAACATACCATTACAATCAGTTACCAATGGCCTCTTCGAGAGTAAGCAATAATCTCACCACGGGAACAAGATAAAAAAAAACATAAACGAAGGATGAAGCATATAAACAGCGTAGTAACCATCTCAATCTAAAAAGTATAAACCTAAATCCGAATAAATACAGGGATGGCTATGTTAATCATTTTTATCCACTCTATTTTATTCATGGCTACATGTTCCTGGAGATCCAGTGGAATAAAATCCTTCGGAACCATAACATATCATGTTTATTTTGGTCTACTTTCCTGTTACTGAGATCCAATGCAATCAAATCCTTCGAAACCACAACTGGAAATTTTATAATACTACCACCTACATTTTGACAACTAGTTTCAAGCCCGAATAAAGGAGAGTTGTTGCTGGTTGAAAGCCAACTTTAAACTTATGACATGAGTCCTACTATCATCCCAATCCTTAAGTGGAAAATATAAACAGGAAAATAAATATCAGGGCATAACGCACAAAAAAAAATATATATATAGAAATAACTGACATTCAAGAGAATTTTAGTATCTTTAAGACCAGAGACCATGTAAACCTATTCTCGTAACTCTTTGATCCTGCAAGTCAATGGTATTGTCTGAACATAGTCAAACAAAAGAATTCTTTTCTTTTTCTTACATCTGCACAGCCCTCTGTTTATGTTCCATTTTATAGTGTAATCTTGAATTGAAGAGAAGCCACAAACTCTATGAAATCCCTATGAAGTTTATTCTCAATCCATCAGCATAAATCAGGAATTATCACAAACCCAATGACTAAATCATTAGCTAAATTGACACATTGTATTGCAATTAATGCTGTAATTCTGCTAAATCAAGTATTTCTCATGCTTCAACTAAGGATTGTTATTATACTTCTGCATAAAGTTCCATAAAATTAGAGATGCAGTGAGAATAAAAAGAAAAAAAAAATGTTTTGGTGTTTGAAAATAGTCCATTTGTTTGTATGTCAAACTTCAGAAGTACCAGTCCAAAATAATTCGACTATTCGAGGATCAAATGAGTTTAGTCTGTGTCGTCCATTATTCTAATTCGAATTTGATTTACTTGTGCAATTAATATTCAGTATTTCAATTGACAACTAAATGAACCAATCTTAACTTCCAAAATAGAAAATATAATCATCATTCATTTATCTTTCTCGCTTTTTTCCAGTCAGCAAACTTACATGTAAAGGATGATTACTTCATCGATCAATTTTCAAGTCATTGCTACAGATGTGTCAAGCAACAGAAATACCCTTTCAACTTCATTCCGTCAGAAATAAACAATTTCCCATTGTAATTTCATCTTCGAGTTAAAAGCTTAAAAAATGTAATTTAACTGGCCGTCATTAAATTGTTTCCTATGAATTTTTACACTGTTCAAACATTAGAAAACTAATACTGAAAATCGACAGAAACCATTGAAGACTAAGGAGACATAAGAATTTTTACAAGATTTACCTGACAAAGATTAACATCGGAAGCCCAGGTAATCCTTTTTGATTTCTGCGATCCTCCCATATTTATATATACAAGTTATTTGATTCGATTCTCAAATGTATTAGTACAACAAAACTTCAATAGCTTTTCGCAATCGAATACAGAAACCCCTAAAAACCCTAATGAATTTTCAGTTTTAATTGATCGGTCTATACATCCAGATTATGCATATAGTAGAGTGTATGGATATAGAGAGAGAAAATAGAGATCAAGAGAAACCCTTGAAAGAAACCCTAGATCTTCTGAACTTTTGCATTTTGCTTCATTTTTCTTTTTCTACACTCTCTTATTTTTCGCTGCCTTAAATATAGATGCACGTGGCGTTTTGTGCACCCTCGTCACGGTCTCTACTTCCCTTCTAACTAGGGATGACAAGGGCCCAAGCCCACTCGTGAGAGCTCAGCTCATTTCACTATGAATTTGTGAGTTGAGTCAAATCGAGTTGATCTTGGCTAGACAAGTAAAGTTCTTGGACTCACGAGCCAGAAATATTTTTTTTGTTTAATTACGTGAAAGAAGAAATTTCTTTTTTTTTTTCTTAATTTAACTTTTTTCATATTTTTCCATTTTGCTTTAAAAAATCAAAAAGGTCGAGGGATGGCCAACCAACCAGCCAGCTCAACAGGTCAAGGGCAAGGCCAACAAGTTGAGCCAAGAAAAGTTGGATGGATGGCCCAAGGACTAGCTCAGCTCGACCTATTACCAATCTTTTAACTGTGTTTCAATTTTATATTTATGATATTTAATTAATTTTATTTTGTAATTACATATAAAGAATAATTTCGTGTAATTGTTCTTATTTCGTGCAATTGTTAATTCCAAATGTCACGAAAAAATTCATCACTTCAAATGTGTTCAAATTAGATTTATTATCACGGTTTTATATGAGAAATGTTATTCGATCCCTGAAGGCAACTCAGCTTTATCTTAAAAGTTTTTTTCTCTTATTAGAGCACGAAAAATTTCTAGTTACAAAAAAAAGATAGAACCTAGTTCATACATAATAACGATATATGTGTTTGAGCCACATTATTTTGGAAGAATGTATTTTGGAATAATAGATTGATGGAGAATGTGTGATTGAAAAAGAAAGAAAATTTATTGATTTGATGAAAAATATTATTT
>CAIGRN010043937.1:0-11755 GCA_903798345.1 Fraxinus anomala
ACTCAGTGGAACCGAGCCCGAGCCGGGCCTTTTTTCGGGCCGAGCCCGAGCCGCGCGAGCCTGCGAGCTTTTTTGCTATCCCTACATTAATATATATAATTAATAAAATATATTTTTAATTAGTTATTTCATAAATAAAATTTAATTAATATCCTATTTTTAAAGTTTTAAACATTGTATCTTAGTTTTGAAATTGATCCTATTTAATCTCTTTGATATAATTTATTATTATTATTAAAACCAAAAAATCAAGTCCAACACCATTAAACCTTTCTCCTTGAGAATTCATAGATCTCACTATGAGCATGTTTGAGCCCAATATTTTTTTGTCGAAAATGCATTTTGATATAGAATTTTGATGGAGAATGTGTAATTATAAAATAAGAAAAAAATTTAAATTCGTCTGTAATATTATTTTATTAAAAAATGTATAGTTGAAAATAAATTATGGAAAAATATATTTTAAAAATAATAAGAACCAAACAAGGGTTATATAGTACGGTTAGATGACTCAATTTAAACGAGAATACACGAAATCAAATGGTTTTCATTTAGAATGATGGAACTAGACCATTAGGTCTAATTCGATTCTCTTATGCATCATACAAAAATGATAAAAGTGCAAAACTATTAACATAAGTTTTATATTTTCACTTTCATATTTTTTATTTGAAGCAGCAAAAATATTTAAATAAATTAAATTCACAGAAATTAATATAATAATTGCTTTAATTCAGAGATTAGAAAAGATAATTTGCAATCGAATCGAATCGAATCGAAATTCTATAGCTAGAAGTCAGATGTATGCGGTTCTTAATCTTAAAACTCGACTGGTTAAATTTTAATTGAAAGCAAACAAAACTTCAACATACAAAGTCAGTCACACAGTCCAGATAGTAGAAGCAAACAGTCAAACAAAGTTAGTTACACAACAATTGTCGCAAACTTTTATTTTGATTTATGGGATTTAAGCCTAAAGATTTTTCTGAGCTTCAATCATCGTCTGGGTCGAAATCCTTAATCTTAACATCTGCATCTTCTCCGTACTGAATGCAGTTGTCAATTTGCGACAAGATGTACTGAATGCTGGAGTTTAGAAATGCAAATTCATATAATAAGGATACAACATTAACAAGAATGCTAGTGCACTTTAGTTTCTCTCTACCATGCACCACAATAATTTAAAAGCCAGAATTTTAGACCAGGTTTGGCTAAGCTTAAAAATTTACTCATAAGTAAATAATTGAGTTTTTAACTAGTTTAACATTTTTTGCAGGTCATATGGTATTTAATGGAACAACCAAATCCGAAACAGGTTTTGAAAGCTTGATAATGTCTGGAGATGCAGAGAAAGAAGGCAATGTACCTGCTCTCTTTTCTCAGGTCAAGAGGCAGGAAGCTCACCATACTATACTGATCTACCTGATATTTAAAAATAAATAAACATTAAGCAGCCGCAGCATATCGTGCAAGTATCTGAGGACTACAAAACACAAGCGAACATGCAGATATACCATAACACGAATTCACAAACATGCATACATAATATATGCATTAAAAGATACAGTTTCCTGGAATGTTAACGACTCATAAAAATAGTTAACATCATCAAGTTGTAGTAAATGCCCACAAAATCATTGGTAAATACAAATACATTTCTTAAGATTCACTTAAGTTGCTTGATATAATCAGTTAACACAGAATATACATTCAGCAGCCTTAAAGTAGTCTATGAAAGCAAGCAGCTCTAGCTCCAACTCCAGTTTACACCAAATTCACAATAAGCTACTTTTAAGCTAATTAGACATGTGCTTATCATGTTCAATCTGTTTGAACAGCATACACTGCTCTACATTCAACCAAATAATTGATATCAACGCAAAACATAAGAGATGCTCAAACGTACCAGTTCAATAAGAGATTTGTTTAGTTTTTCAAATTGAGGAGCCATGCGCCGATTCAACTCCGCCAGCAATGTCGTAGGTTCTGGATTCAAGTAACTAAGGAAAGAGAGAACCGGAAATAACAAAATAAGTAATTGCCAGTACATAAAGCAAAAATGTATGAGTGGAAAAGTGTGCATAATAATCCAGAAAAAGAAATAAGTTAGAAATGTCGGAGTGATGTAAACCAACTAACTTCTCAAGGTCCCTCTTGTTTCTCACAAGATCCATCTTGGAGAGAATATTAACATGAGGTAATTCAAGTTGAACCATTGCAGAAAGCGAAGCCATACAGCCACTTATAAACTTGGTCACATCTGTTATAAACTGATATGCAAAAACTACGAGTTCAGTCCATGCAAGGTGGTGATATGATACCAATATATACTGTTTACAAAAATATAGATATGCATACCTGCGAATCAAGCAAGTAAACAACACAAACGTTGAAATTTTTACGCTTTAGATGCTCCACAAAGTTCTTTAGCACCGGAACATGAGAGAAGAGTTCTATCTGGCCTGTAAATTCATAGGAAGTCAACAAAACTGAAATCCTAACACACAAACATGCATAATATCTATGCATATTTAATATACTAAAATGAAAAAATCAGTGAGACATGGTATGTTACATGAATTTCCAAAATTTAGATGCAGTTGTACACATACATTTCACATATTGTATATGATTCAATTCAAAATTCAAAATATTTTGATGCATCTCCTCAATATACTGAATTGAAAGATGAGTTGTTGTTGCTTTATTTCATAAATATATGATTTTATGAGGAGAATAGAAATTTAAAACAAGCTTTTGATAATTCAATAGACAAAGGTCCTATGACAATTGTTTTTAGTAAATGTTTTCCTATTCAACCTGTCATGGATTATGCTCCTTAATCTACTTGGTTCACCCCTTTAGTTATCGGGGCATTGTTAGCAGACTTGACCTGGCTATTGGACTATTGATCCAACCACGGTGTCAAGTAACTGGTTCAACCAGAAGGTATTGTTAGACCACAAATTATACAAAAATATAATGTATAAATATGAGTACATATAAGGTGGGTCATAGGTTAATGTGTTGTGTAAATTAAAAAATCATGCTAAACTAAAGATAAAAATTGCTAAAACTATTCTTCTCTCTGCAAAATGTGTGTGTGTGTGTGTTCATTCATGCATCCCCTGCATTTTTGTAGTTTTGTCTATATTATTGCCCAATACTTTTTTTTTTTGCCATGATCAATATTTTGTATACCATAGAATAAAACAATTTCTGATACCTATTCCTTTTTAACAGTTGAAATGTATTTCATAGCATCCCATTCCTGTACAGGTTCCTATTTTTAGGAGCTTTTAGGTTGTTCCAGAGGAAAATTTTAGTACAGAAGAAATAGGAATTGTAGCTTAAGGATTAGAGTACTTCTCCACTAACAGTGCTGTCAAGAGTTCGAATCACCAGTCGCCACACTCAGCCCATGAGGGAAGTCACGGTTGCTCTCATTCCACTTACCACTATTATGAGAATCACTTTGCTTTCTTTTCCTTTGGTTGTAGGTATGAGAAGAACAAAAATATCCAACAAAAAATTAGCTCCCTTTAAGAAAGAATCAATAAGTCAACACTTTTTAGTATGGTACTCAACGACTATTTCACTCCCAGTCTCCCATTACTCAGCTTGCCTTTGGAAATTCCTTAATATTGACTTTGAATATGGCCAACTCCTATAGTGTGAAGAGTGGTGAGTACAAGGACTATGAATGAATTCACTCTTATATGGTCAAGTGAGAATGGCCAGTAAAGGTGAGTTATACAATCCAAATTGACGATTGGTTATATGGGTTGAGATTGCAACCCTTTGGCTTGTTCATTGTACAACATGCATTGCCATGTGCATAAGGGGATATGGTCACTTGTTTTCATCCTTCCTATTGTTTGGCTTATCTCAACAGTGTTCAAGGTTCCAAGGGGTGTGCTCGTTGAGGGACTTACGCAACACCTTGTAATACCTCACGTCCAAAAACCCTAGACATAGAATTTAGTTAACATTATATTAAATGCAAAAAAGTGGACAGAGTTATTCTTAAACAAAATAAACATCAATGAATTTCATTAATTCAATAATAGTAAAAGCAGTAGAATGTTAAAAGTCTTTATTGAAGTTCACAAAATTGCCCCGGGGATGATTTATTGAAAACAAACAAATAACATTAAAGGGTTCAAAGTATTATTTCATAAACAATAAAAAATTTAACATGGAACTCAGTCCATCTCGCCCTAAGAAATCATCTCGAACCATCAAGTTCATCATTAGAGAATGAGGGGATAGCATAGAATGAACTAATGTCCCGTAAGCAAACCTCATGTACATGATGCATGCTTATGATATGCATTTATATAAAAAAATTGGATTTCAAAACATGTATCCATTTTCCTTTATTGTTTGTTTAAAAAAATTGATATTGTGACCTCACTTTAGTGTATCATCTTAAACAAAATAAACATCAATGAATTTCATTAATTCAATAATAGTAAAAGCAGTAGAATGTTAAAAGTCTTTATTGAAGTTCACAAAATTGCCCCGGGGATGATTTATTGAAAACAAACAAATAACATTAAAGGGTTCAAAGTATTATTTCATAAACAATAAAAAATTTAACATGGAACTCAGTCCATCTCGCCCTAAGAAATCATCTCGAACCATCAAGTTCATCATTAGAGAATGAGGGGATAGCATAGAATGAACTAATGTCCCGTAAGCAAACCTCATGTACATGATGCATGCTTATGATATGCATTTATATAAAAAAATTGGATTTCAAAACATGTATCCATTTTCCTTTATTGTTTGTTTAAAAAAATTGATATTGTGACCTCACTTTAGTGTATCATTTAGCCAATCAAAATACAGTGAGTCATTATTATTTGAAACCCGCTCAATCTCTGTAGTACTGCAGAGTGTTATAATTAGACATTCGACATTATCATTAGTTATGTGTATCGGTATCGGTCCCCCATGATCCATTTGTCACTCAACCCCTTTCATGACTTGATATACACTACATTAAAAGAAAAAAAAAAAAAATTCAAATACATGTCTTTTAAAAATATTCTTTGCGAGCACTGAATAGGTTCGCTTACCTCAAATCCTTACCAATTTACTTTTATACCCGCAAAATTATTAAAATTGTGATTAACTTGTTAATATTTATTATGACATATGCATATAATTACACTGATGTAACTATGAGCATGCATGTAGGTTAATAATGTTGGCAAATTTTTTTTTAAAGATATCCCGATTTTTTCGAAGTGTATGTTATGCCATGAAAGGGTGTGAATACGAAATGGGACGTGAAAACCGACACACTCAAATAATAAATATTGAATGTCTAATACTAACCGCTTTGCGACATTACCGGTAGATTGAACAAGTTCCAAATAATAATTGTCTATTGCATTCTAATTGACTAGACGATACACTATGTGAGCTTACAATTTTAATGTCTTTTTTAAGAAACAATAAAGGAAAAGGGAATAATATCTTAGAAAACAATTCTTTTAAATAAATTGCATCAAATGCATGAGGTTTACTTATTAGAAATTAGCTCGTTTTACATTTTCAGATGATGAGAGCTAGATGGTTTAAGATGATTGCTTGGAGCGAGATAGACTCGGTATTCTCCATGTTAAATCTCTTATTTTTTTTGAAATAAAATACATTAACCCTTTAATGTCATTTAAATTTGAGTTTAGTAAATCATTTCAAATTGTAATTTTCTTTCTACAACTATTGTCATCATCAATAAAGACATTTAATATCTATTGATTCTACAATTATTAAATTATTGAAATATATTGATGCTTAAGGATAATTTTATCTACCTTTCACATTTTTTATTTTCTAACAATAATTAAATTCTAACACTTTTTAAGTCTAGAGTTTCTAGAATTGGAGTGTTGAGTTCGAATCACTAGGAGGTGCTAAATAAATCTACGTTGGGAGCCCAACCCCAATAGACAATATGGATGAGTAACATTCACACAAGAATAGCCCCTCAGCTAAAAGAATGAAAAAATGGGAAGATAAGGAAAGATGTGGTCATTATAAGCCACGTGCTAACTATTCATGCACAAAAGGCACCCTTCTTTCGAAAGGATGTGACCATATCGAGTTTTGATAAAAGTTAATTTGCTTTTGCATACTTAACGCATTAGTTAGAACAAGGCGTAAGTCAATACGCACGACACTTGGTATTCATCGTTTGTTGCTGACCTATTCAAGAATCTAATATCATTTGTTCGCCAAGCTTTTATTTTCTCAATATCAATGGCAGCCTAACAACATCCTTTCACAAGCTTTCGTAGTTCTTGAAATTAATTGTTTTTCTAAAATGTTACAAGTCAACTTGTCCTCCATTTGTGCCTAAATTAGAATATATGTCATGGATTATGCTCTTGAATCCTTTACTCGCCTTTTGATTCGGCTCAACTTAGGTATTACCCAGCCAGCCAAAAGTATCAAGTCACTGGTTAAATCACGAGGAAATTATGGGACCTCAAATCTAAACAAAAAATAATTTTAAAACAAAACTTTACAAGGATGAATGCAGATTTCAAAATGAGAGACATCCAAAGTAAAAAAAAGTGTTGTATAAATTAAAGCATAATAGTATGAAAGATAAACATTGCTATAAATTTTCTTTTTGTAGCAGTATCTACATCATTGTTGAACCTTTCATTTCCTTTGCCATGATAAACATTCTGCATAACATATAATTAAACAATCTGAACATTTGAAATGTATTTCATAACTTTCCACGCCCAATTGTTCATTTTTTAGGAATACTCCCAAGGATAATACTAATGGAGATAAAAAAAAAAAAAAAAAATCCTATATTTGTACTTGGTCACTAACCATGATGTCAAAAGTTAAAATCCCTACTCGCTAAAACTGGGTCACGAGGGAAGTATGTCATTTTCACATGTAGTACATGTTTTGGTAAAGATTTTTGTAGATTATAACTTGTGAGTTCTCCGAAATGTATAGATAAAAAGTAGATAAAGGTTGTGGTCCTATGGAATGTGGATAAAAATGATGTTTAACTAGCTTATAATCTTAAAAAATCTTTGTTAAACATACTCTTAGATTGCTCTCACTTTAGTCACCACTATTTGAGAATCAATTTGCTTTCTTCTCTTGGCTACTAAATTGTTTTCACTTGCCAAATTATCTCATCTATACATGGATTCAACAACAGTTGAAATAGTTGTCCAATTTGAATCATCAAAGCATTTTGTTGATCACTACGTGCTTTCTTGACTCTAACAAAAGGATTCCAATCAACTTACTCCAACCATGGATGACAAGGTCATTAGGTTGGTGATAATTCTAACTTCGAGAAACAAAAAAGGAGTTTCATTTCCAAGTTCAACATATATGTAGCTTCATTTTCTTTGGTTTTAAAAGTAGCGTCAAACAAAAATACCTAACAAACATAACCTTTCCACGAGGAAAAGCATTGAGTTACACCTTTTAGGATGGCTACCTAATGGTGACATCACTCTCGTTACTTAGCTTGCCTTCAACATCCTTCTATTATAGTGAGTAGTCACTTTGGATATGGTCAACTCCTACCGTTTGAAGGGGTGTATATAAGGGTTGTGAATGAATGAATGAATTAATTGTTGTATAGCTGATTACAAGTGATTTTGGTTGGTTAGCTTGATCCTCCAAAATTTTGGTCCTTAGTCCTTACCATTGCACGATTTGTAGCACGGACACTTCAACTTCCAAGGACATAAAAGATATGATCACTTAGATGTCACCCTTACCTTCATTCAGCTAATCACAACATCTCGTTTAAGGTTCCAAGTTTATTGATGACAACTAAACACTAGGTTGTGCTCGTCACAAAACTTACCTAATACCTCATTACACAAGTTGACAATAACAATGAACCAATTATACAAGTGGTCGGCACCCTTCTTTTAAAAGGATGTGCAGCATATCAAGCCCCAAAAAAGTTATTTATTTTTTGTCGAATTAAACCACTTGCTCCATCAATTCCTTTGAGTTTCATCTATCTAAACCTTTTCTATCTATTTGATAATAATGAAGGGCTAATCAGGGTGACTTAGACTGAAAATATCTTTGATCAAAGTATGCGAGGAAAGCTACAGGGTGCTCTTGTGTAGGTGGACACATCAACAGAAGATGCTCATTACAAAGATCATTATAAAAGGATATGACAGAATAATATTCTAATAAATTCACCAAGGGATGCATGAATTGAGGCTAGATAGTTAACCCATAAGTTATAATACCGTTTGCATCATGCATCAACACTAGATATCCATTGTTTACGGCTAGGACTTCCGGGTATCTAATATCATTTTCTCCCCATGATTTTTTTCTCAGCATGCAAAAGGCTATTCCCATAGTAGCTTGGTAGAATAATTGCACGTAAGTGTTATTGTGGGGCAATCAACTTTGACTTATTTTTATAGCTTTGTACATGTATGCGTTGTCACTTATTATTGTTGTATTCAAGTTAATGTACTTCTCAATGACATGTAAACATAATGTTTCTGGTCCTTTTGAGAGAAGTATTTCATTCTACAAGTAGAGGATGGGAATAAAAGGTTCAAGTCTATTTAAACATCCAAAAAATAGAAATTATCAGAGATCTCTTGAAATATGCACCCAACCTATTTTTCCATATATAATTCTTTAAAAACTCAAAACAAAGGGGTTAACAGCAGTAACAATGTATAAGGAAAATAGAGACAGATAGGAAAATATGTGTGCACCTGGACAGTCAAAAACTAAATAATCATCATCCAAGTAATTATCCAATTCTTCTGAGAGCCAATCATCCAAATTTTCTTCAAGGTGCCTGAGTTTCAGGATTTAAGGCACTACATGTCCAACAATAATACAAAATTTCTTAGAAGTATTAAAGCAAGTTCATCACTTCCTTGAAAGACCATTTTTGAAGCTCGATAGCTCCATAACATGCCTGGATAACTCAAAAATGAAAACACAGGATACTAAGTAGACAAAAAAATAAATTTGGAAAACAGGAATTTGAAGTGAAAAGGATACTCCATGCAGTAAATAAGTCCACCATTTGGACCCAATCCAAGTTCTTCCATAACATCATCCAAAGAAATGAGTTCCCTAATATCTGCAAATTCAAAACTCAAGAAATCAAATTAGGGCCCAGATCAAATGAGCATATATATAAACCAGTCATACATATAATTATTAGCTGTACTCACCCATGGCTACTGGATAGTCAAATTTCTCAGCCGCAGGATCTAGGTTTACAATATGAATTGTTCGGCCCACAGTTTCACAATGTTGGTGCAAGCTGGAGCAATAAGTAGACTATAACAAGCCATGATTAATATAGGTCCTTGGTCAGAAAATATTTATTTCTATCAATATCAAATAAAAATTTCATGAAAAAAGAGAACTTCATTTGAAACAACTCTGTTGTTTAACCATCATTAATGAAAAAATTTAATCCAAAATCCATCTTATCAAGAAGATATATTGGTAAGATTTAAAGGGTACAAATAGATAAATCACCTTTCCGCTGCCTGCAGGGCCAATAACAAGTTGTGCGTAGCCCATGATGGCCTTTTTTCTACCCTTTCTATATGATTCTCAAATACTCAAAATTAACTGAAAATGGAGGTCAAGAGAAAATCGAAAACACGGAAGACCCCTTGAACAGCAACCAAAGCGTATGTAGCACACCAAACAGCAGCCGCAAACAACAAGCTTGGTGTATCAGTGTGGCCCATAAAGCATTATCACCAACGAAGAGACTTTGCTAAGTCACCTGATCATGAATTAGACATGAAAAAAATTAAGAAAACAACAAAAAGATGAATATCAATTAGCTAATGTGAAACAAATGAAATCTGGAGTCTATGAGACAAAGCCCCAAAGGAAATGAAACAGAGAAGACCTCTGAGGAAGCATACTACACTCAAAAGACGTCGATTAACCTTTTCAGAGCTCATAAAAATGATAAATGTCTCAACATAAACAACAGATTTATTTCCATAATTTCAGAATCACATAATATAACACTGTAGTGTACTTGTCCAACTTTCTAGAAATTCTCAAATTGTAAAAAAATCTCAAAAACATATAATTCTTGACATTTCTATTGAAAACAAGAAAACGTAATTTGAAAACAGTCAAATATAAAAACAGTCTCAGAGATTCATTCGTAAGCTAATGGCAAACTTAAGTTCAAAATAGAACTTAAAAGAATTAGAAAACAAATCCATATAAATAGTTACGCAACTCTTGCCATTTGCGCCAAGGATATTTTCATATTGCCAACAATTCGGGTTTTTCTTCAACCCCAGTTTAATTTACTTCTCTCTTTTCATAATTTTTCAGACGCTCACTGCAGAAAATGAACTCTTGCAACGAAAGAATTCTAGTTCAGTTTCCACAGCTAAAAAACTTCTCAAACTGGCAACATAATTTGAGAAAAGAGAACAGGTTTATTTCTGAGCTATAACACATATTGCTTTATGGGAGTTTCACTAAATTCAATATCAGTGCCCAAACAATTTCAAATCACCCCAATAGTCTCCTTTTACGAACTAAAATTCATTATGTGGGACTTCTAAAATAGAACACCAATTACTCCTTATTTTACAAATTATTCACACAACTAGATAACAAGTCATTACCAAAACCAAGCTCCATCACTTACCACAACGTCAACTTAAGGGTGGGTCTGAATTCATTTTATCCCCAGGCGACATATCAGTAAGACTTTTCTTCTCTAAACCTCATTTCCATATTTTCCTATATATGGTCTATTACGAATTTCTACCGATAAAGATTACAGAATATTAATTCCAGCTAGACCATTATCATACCTGTTCAACGGAAAAATATTATTCAGTATCTCTGGGTATAGACACAGAGCACAATATGTATGCGTATACGTAACAATATACGCATTCATATTATTAGATACGAAGAGTAAGCGTTAAAACCTGACTTGGAGACAGGAGAGAGAAGCAGCTCCTGGTTAATTCCTTGCAAAGGCAGAAATTCCAAACCTTCACTCTACTCTGATTAAGGAATTCTTCTATTTATTATTTATTTTGGTTGGAATGCAGATTATTCTTCTTTCACAGCTACTGCGCACAGCGCACCTACTACTTATTGGATTAAGGCCCACAGCTCGACCTTCATCCGGCCCATTATGAATACCATTGCTTGTTGACTTGTTCGGTTTCATTCGATTAGTTCGGATCAAAATTGATTTAAGGAAATTATACCACGTACCTATTTTTAAATAAATATCTAGATTATACTTAGTGGAAATTACACAAAATCACAATTTTAAAAATTCAATTTCAAAAATCAGATTAAATGTTTCACTTTTGAAAAATATGATATTTTATTTTAAATATTAAATATTGAGTTTACAATTTTCACCACAAACCCTAATCAATTTCATTCCAATTTTCCTCCTCATTCTCTCTTCTCCACTCTCCTCCCTCTCCGTCGGCAGCCCAGCCTCCACGAGACAGAGGGAGCACGATGGACTCTCGATGACGATGGGCAACACCTGCTGCCTCCGTGACGTGAACGCAGCAACTTCGGGTTCGGGCGCTGTCGCTTCGCGCGAAACGTAACGGCAGGCCTCGATGCCATCCCGACTCGCACATAGCAGTGGCGCATGTTAATGTAACTGTAACCTATTTAATAAATTATATGTTAATGTAACTGTAACCTATTTAATTAAATTATTTTATTTTATTTT
>CAIGRN010043943.1:0-10248 GCA_903798345.1 Fraxinus anomala
TGTCAAAATGGGTTTGAACTGAACTTAACCAACCCACATTCGTGTTGGCTTAACTCAGGTCTTTAATGGGATTGAACCAACTCATTTAACATATGATTCGTACTTAGCTCAAACCGTGTCTTCAAAATCTTGAATAAAACTAGCTTGTAACTAATCAATATTAGGGCTAATTAAGTCAGGCTGAGACAACATGTAATTTTTAATCTATAATTGATAAAATTAAACATTCTTATAAGTATATTTCCAATTGCATCATTAAAATACTTGTTAATAAATATAAAAAACACTTTACAGGTTCACTAGTTGGAAAAGTTAACCCGACATTACTAGCCATAATTGACGGATCAGCCCATGAACTAGCCAAAGCGGGTTGAGCTAATCTCACTTTGATTTTTTTTTTTTTTTTTTACGGTTTTACTAGTGGCACATCACCATGTACATCGAGGTGTATACCTCCTCACATAGGAACGGGGCCTACTTAAATAAAAAAATATTTTACACAAGTGAATCTCATTTTTTATGTACAACTAGAATTATTCTTTTTTTAATAGGCTATAGGTCGCTTGAGTCTAGGTTGCCTGCTCATTTTGGCACTAGAGGTGAGAAAATTATATAGGACAATTTTATTGTACATAGGATAAAAATTAGATATTTATAATAAGATATATCTTTTTATTCTTATTTCTTGTTTACAATAGGATTTCTTTTCTTTATTGATTAGAATAAAATTTCTAATTTTTTAAATTGGGATTTTAATTTATTTCCTTTCAGAATTAAGTTTTCTTATATTAATATGATTAGAAAATAATTTTGCTATAAATATAGAGGCATTGTACACTTTTTTTTTAATCACAATCAATCATAAATAATACAAAGCGAGATTATTCCAATATAGTTCTTATTTTCAATTCTTATTACTAGAATTTTTAAACGCTTTCGCACCAAATTGGTATCAGAACAAGGAAGTTACCTTAATCCACATAAGCAAATACATACAACGATGTTTACAATGGAAAATCTAGACATATGAGTCTAAGACATGACTACACAACAAAAATTAATTAAAAGTGGAATAATTTCCCTAAATTATGTTAAGTCAATAGAGAACTTAGCGTATTCTTTAACTAAACCCTTAAATAGAGATTTAGTAATATCTACTTCGAGTAGGATGGGGTGGAAGCTCTTAAATCAAAAGATCCACCAATGATAGCAACCATATCTATCATTACTTAATAAGTAATTCACGGGTTCAAAGGGTAAAAACAAGTCATTCGATACGTGGATAGTTTCAGCATTATATTTGCAATAACCCTATCTTAATTATATAATGCTGGTTGTTACTAAAGTGAGGGTTAAACTTTAAGCTCTTAATGAATTTTAATACTACGTATATTCAGTACTAAGTATAAGTATATTTAAAAGTAATAAAGATATTGGAAGAACTTTACCTAGATGAACTTCAAGGTGGTGCCGCCTCAATAAAGAGTTAAAAGTTTCTCTCTTAAAAGTTTGTTGAAAAGGATGAGCTCAAGGTCATATTAGCGCTAAACTAGATTGAGGAACTTGAGAACACGTTATACTTGTGTGTGTTCTTATCGGTATTGTCATATGGAATAATTGGTTCAAAGTTTTCATAATTCAAATCGAAATATATCTAATCCTTATGCGTGAGTATTGTATATTTTGAGTATGAGATTTTATTAGATTTTGAACAAGTGGAGAATTGTTGAACTTATTGTTCAAAATTAATAAAATTGGATTTGGAGGCCAAAAGTATATACTATGTGACCAAATAGTTCGTTTGGAATGCGATCGCATATAGACTTGCAGGGATTTCAAGCCTTGCGGATGATTCTTCTATGTGTTCGTATAGGGTTGTTCTATGCGGTCGCATAGAACAAAAACGTAGCCGTTGGACTAACTTTTTTGTTTGAATTTGTCGTGACTTTTGGTGCGGATGATTCTTCTATGTGTTCGTATAGGGTTGTTCTATGCGATCGCATAGAACAAAAACGTAGCCGTTGGACTAACTTTTTTGTTTGAATTAGTTGTGACTTTTGGTGAAAAGTTTGCAACTTTTCACGAATTTATGGTGCCTTTCGTAGATATTGATGGAGATTTATAAAATAGATGTCTTGTGATCAATACCAAACACATTGAAAATAATATAAAAATTCATTGAAACCATACTACATTCCAAATGAAAAAAAATATTTTTCTATCATATTCAAAATTTACTCTTTGTATTCTTGAAATTTTGATAGAAAACACTGAGTGTTTTAAGTATTTTTTATTACAAGGCCTGATAAATCTTACAAATCATTTGTCAAAAAATCCTTTAAGCAACAAAATTCAATCCGAGAGGTGACGAATATCGTTTGAGGATAACGATATCATTTTCGTGTTTGAGCTTTTTTTATTGTTCTTTGAAGTTCTTGATTACATTTTTTGATTTCTTGTTCAACTTCTTTAAGTGGAAGCAAAATTTTCCAACAACTTAGTCTCCAAACCTTTCATAAATTTAATTTCACTCTCGGAACTTGTGATTTTCCTCCTATTTAACTCTTAATGCTTAGTCCTGTACAGTCTTGTTAGTCTTCAATGATGCAGAACCAACTATAATTAAATTTAAAACTCTCTCTCTCTCTCTGACTTTTTCTAATTAGTTTTTAGTTAATTATTTTTTTGGAGAATCTTCCACTTCTCTCATTAATTTGACCAAATTGACACCAAAAAGTATGTGGCAAATGACTACTCTTGGGTCAATTTTTTGAGTTCTGCCAAGAAATTTCGGACCATGACAAAAAGAATTTCATTCTCACTCTTACGTACCAGGAAATTTCTAAGTTTACTTATTCATTAAGATTGAAACTTCAATCCAATCCAATGATAAAGTGGTTATAAGGAACAATGCACATGTTTTTGTCTACCTTCAGACTACTAATTATGATAAAAAAAATTCTTCTCCTATTCTTTCTTATTACCTTTTCCTTGAAACCAGAAGGCATTAATGGAGTCGAGCGAGTAATCGGAGCCATATCGGATTGTAACACTCGAGCAGGCAAAGAAGAAAGAGTAGCCATGGATATGGCCATTCAAGATTTCAATATGCAGCAAAATCGAACATTTATTATGTTGCGATTGAAGTGTTCTCAACATAATAAACCTTCAAGGGCAGCTCTTGCAGGTAACTAAATCATCCATTACTTAGGGCTGAGCTTTTGAAAAGTCAAAATTTGCTTCCGAGATTAAGAAACCACTTTTGAACATGTTTGGATAATTTTCTGAGGATGCTTTGTTGGGCTCGAAGAACTTTTACAGGAAGTTGATTTATAATAGCTTCTTCAAGAAGCCCTTCTACAAGAAGCAGAAGTATTGCCTAAGTTTCATAATGGCCATAGAAACTTACAAACTTTTTTTGAACTTCTTTGCAGCAAGACATCTGATCAGTAAGAACAAGGTGGAAGTGATTCTTGGACCAAGATCATGGGAGGGAACATCCACTGTTGCTGAGGTTAGTGAACACTATGATGTTCCAATTCTATCATTTGCCGACTCTAGTCCGCCGTGGGCAGCTGAGCGTTTCCCGTTCCTTGTTCAAGCCGCGGCCAGCACATACACACAAATGAAGGCAGTGGCTAATATAATTCAATCCTGGGGGTGGCGCCAAGCGAATATAATCTACGAGGACACGGATTCTGCAGCAAATGGAATTAGTCCTTATCTATATGGTGCTCTACAAGAAGTTGATGTCCAAATAAGCAATCTTTTACCCCTCCCCTCTTTTGCTGATTCCTCTTTGTTGCACATAGAACTTGAAAAGTTGAAAAAAGAGCAATGTAGAGTGTTTGTTGTGCATACTTCTTTAGCACTCGCTACGCGTATTTTTGGAATGGCTAACGAAATGAAGATGATGGAGAAGGAATTTGTATGGATCACCACTGATTCTATTACAAGTTTGGTGCATTCCATGAATTATTCATTAGTTTCCTCTATGCAAGGTGTGCTAGGAGTGAGAAACTCTTTTCTTGAGACTGGACCTGATTTCCATAGTTTCTCCTCAAGATTTCTTCAAATATTCGGCAAGAATTACCCCGAGGAAAAACATCACGAGCCTGGAATTTTCGCGCTTCAGGCCTATGATGTCATGCGGACAGTGGGATTAGCAATGAATCAAGGCGACGTCAACAGTGGCCGGCAACTTTTGATAAGTATTCTGAAAACATATTTCAACGGATTAAGTGGGAAAATCCAGTTTACGCAGCAGAAATTAGAGCCTGCGACTCATTTTCAGATAATCAATATCATTGGGAAGGGTTATAGAGAACTGGGATTTTGGACTGGTGAAGGATTCTCCAATAGTATTGATGATGGAGTGTACAGTTCTTCCATGGAGAGTTTAGGACATGTTATTTGGCCTGGGGGTCCATGGTCTCATCCAAGAGGATGGGATCTTCCAACAATTGAAAATCCTTTGAAAATTGGAGTTCCCAGTGGATCCATAACAAACAAATTTGTACAAGTTGATTATGATCCTTCTACAAATCAGTCCACTTTTTCGGGATTTTCTGTGGATGTGTTCAATGTAACCGCAAAGCATTTGAAGTATTCTCTACAGTACCAATTCATTCCTTTTGGAGGAGACTACACTGATTTGGTAAAGAAAGTTCAATCAAAGGTAAGACATTCTATATTCTCGTAGTGATATTTTGCTTTGAGTTAATTCGATACTGACACGAGTCTTAATGGTTTGAGCAGAAATTTGATGCAGCAGTTGGTGACATTGCGATAATATCAAATCGATGTGAATACGTAGATTTCACGCACTCTTATACCGAGTCAGGACTGGTAATGGTAGTGCCAATACTTCTATCACATTCAAGCACAACTTGGCTGTTTGTGAAGCCCTTCACAAAAGCCATGTGGTTGCTCACATTATTCATTAATGTCTTTAATGGATTCGTCGTATGGAGTATCGAGTGAAGTTACCGCTCTGAGCTAAGAGGAACAGTTCTGAACCAAATAGGCACTCTACTTTGGTTGGCTTTCACCACACTGTTCTCATTACACGGTAACATATACGCACAAGATGATCGACAAAATGATTTGAATGAAAATTTGTTTGATTTTTTCCAGTTTAAATTGTCTACAGGTGAAAAATTACATAGCAATTTGTCACGTATGGCAATGGTGGTGTGGCTTTTTGTGGCTCTGATCATCACGCAAAGTTATACAGCCAGCCTTACCAGCATGCTTACAGTACAAAATCTTGTACCAAAAATAGCAAATATTGAGACACTAAAGAGCAAAGACGCGTCTATTGGCTACTCGCAGAAATCCTTTGTCAGGGGATATTTGGAGGGTCCTTTAGGCTTTAAATCAAACAACATCAGGAGTTTCACAACAGCAGATGAGTACGAAAAGGCTCTCAGAAGTGGTGCAATTGCAGCAGCCTTTCTTGAAGCTCCCGTGGCTAAACTTTTTGTTGCCAAATATTGCAAGAGCTTCACCATTGCTGGTCCTGCTTACCAAGTTGGAGGATATGGATTTGTAATCTCTCTCTCTCTCCTTCTCTCTCTCTCATGAACCCCTCGTCTAAAATTTTAAGCTGTTGAAGAGGGAATACACTTGTTCACGTTTAGGTCTGATTCAATTTTTTTTATCAATAGTCTGACGTGCAACAATTTTGGTAACCGCCATCTTAAACGGATAGAGAGGTGACGTGTATTCATTTAGATTTTCATCTATGAATTGATCTTTTCATTTGACTAGATGAACCTGATGAAAATATTTTCTATTGATTCCATCATCTCAGGCATTTCCGAAGGGATCCCTTTTACTTCCTGACATAGACAAAGCATTACTGAATGTTCGCGAAAATGGGGCGCTGAAAGATTTGGAGGAGAGATTAATAGAATCTGAGCAATGTGTAGACATTCAATCTGACAATGAAACTGCAAGTCTTAGCCCTCACAACTTTCTTATGCTGTTCATATTTACAGGAGGGACATCAACAACAGCACTTTTAATTTACTATTTTCTGGCCACAGACAGATTCAAGAATTCCACAGCTCAATATAAAGGGATTTGGATTACGATAATGATGGTTTTGAACAAGTTGGGATATTACAGAAACAGACTATCAACAGAAGTAAGTGATGTTGCTGATGAAAATCCCGGGATTTCTCCAAACAATTCGCATTCACAATCACAAGTCTAGATTAATGATTCATACATTCAATGGATGAAGATTAACGCACATGCGAAGATTGACTCTAGTTATCGTATGTAATTGACCTCCTCAGCTCGTCGTTTAGGATATGTAAATTGGCTGTTCATGTAATTTGTTAGGGACTGTAAATACTAAATACACAACATATTAATGGTGTATAGTTAAAAATGTCGATTACTGAGAGCTCTGCGTGTTGACATTTGTTCGTGCTAAGGTGCCTTATATATGAATACGCCTTTCGACATTGAAGTGTGATTAGTCATTCACTCTAGTAGTAATTTAATATTTATATTTCTTAATTTAAGAAGAAATGAAAAAGACGTGCTTGTATATACAGCAACTTGTAACCAAAATACTAAAGAATATAAGAGGTTAAACCGAAGGAGACAATAAATACCATAAAAATCTATCCTGACAGCATACATCCCAATGCAAAAATCTCATATTTTCATAAACCAATTATAAGTAATTATAAGCCTCCAACAGTGAATTTGGCTTTCTTAAACCTAAGTACAAAACAAATTCTAAACTCCATTCAGGCAAAATGGAGCCAAATTTTCTTGTTAACATTTCAAGAAAATGAAAGCCCCACCAACTCAAGTGGCAGTACTATAAAATCATGGAAATGTTAGATTAGAAAGAGAGAGATAGACACATCACGTTTGATCTTATTGAACATGAAGGTGCTTCTCACCCTAGAGAAATTATTCGAAGGTGGTGGCTGCTGGTGGCTGTGGTGGTGCTTCCGCAGTGGCTTTATCTCCTATCTTCTTCATGTTTTGCTCATGATATATTTTTCTGAGTCTTTCAATCTCCTTCTTCAATGCTTCCTGATGGGTTGTCATAAGAGTATATTTGATTGGTTTTATTTTCCATGGAAAATGACATTTTTCCATTCAAATTTTTACTTTGAAAATGTTTGAATGACAATTTTTTCCGTGAAAAATATTTCCAACTTATGATCATGTGACTATATTTTTTTCAAAAATAAGGAAAATATTCTCTTTAGGGAGATGTGATTTTCATTTTTTCAGGTAATATACTCTATCTTTCTCTCTCTCTCTCATCTACACACTAATAAATAATGGACAACTATAATATTTTCAATGTTGTAAACTAAATCAATTAAACACATTTAATTAACAATTTTCATACAAATAAGTTCTAGACAATTGAATTGCTTAGAATTCAAACGCACTCTAAGTGTAATATAGCTTGTGATAAATAACTTATTTAATTTGAAAATTAATCTCAAAATAATTATTAAGAAAAGAGAAAAACATATAGAAACATGTTTGATGGGAAGAATAAGCTTATGTAACTTTTAAGCTAGCCTAACTCGCAGATGATTTCTTTATGTCCAAGTTAAGTAATTTCAAAACATACATATTAATTGTCACCATATGTGACATTCTTTCCTAATTAAGACAGAAATATTGTGTATCGTAAGTGTAAGAACATTGAAATTACATGCGAAGACAAACGCGTTCAACATTCAAATCATCAATAATATATATATCCTCTCTCTAAATGAGATGGATCAACGTGAGATTAGAGCACGTAAATGTTATTATTTCACCATGACATGAAAATCAGATAATTATTATTCGAAAAAACAAGAAAATAATAATAATTAATTAATTAATTCGAAATTATAGTCCTTACCATCTTTGAAAATTTTATCTTGAGCCAATGCTGCAATCCGCTGCTTTAGAGCACTATTATCAACATTGAGAAGCAGCCTTTGATGATCCAAGAATGCAACACTTGGTGACAAAGATGATACTTCACTCTGCATTAATTCAATAATTAGGACTGAAGTAAAGTCTAGAATACAATTATGAATAATTTTTAACGATTATAAATTAAAGCAAAGTGTGCATACCTGCAGTGTTGTTACACTTCTTTCAAGCTCGGAAATGTATTGTAATTTCCTCACTCTTGATCTCTGAGCTGATTGACGATTGGCCAAAATTCTGACATGAATAAATTTGAAATTAATGAGAGAAACTAATAATTCTGCATTAGTAATAAAGTGGGATTGAATTTTGCCTAAATTAAGAGAGAAAAATTGACACATTGGACAGACCAAAAACATCCTTAATTCCAAAAGTAGAAAATCTATTTTTTGGTAAATTTTCCTCAACAATCATATCAAAGTTTGAGCAATTTTGATACAGATTAATAATTTTACCTTTTGCTTCTCTTTGGATCAACAATGGTATCCCCAGAAGCATTATCTGAAGATTTGGCAGGAGGCTGCATATCTACTGGTGATATGCATGAGTTATCCACCTCACCAGGCTCATTCTTCGCCTGCACAGGGTGGCACTTCGCCTCCGCCTCCGCCTCCGCCTCCGCCACCGTTTTCTTCTCCTGAATGTTTTCACCATTTTTCTCAGATGGCGACGATGACCTCGTCGTGGGCCCCATATCCGCCATATCATCGGAAAACATGTCTCTCAGCTGCTCATCATCCAATCTCTCAAATCCATTATTTTTATTATTGCCCAAATCTTTGATGAACGGTGGCGCCTCCACGAACGTGACAGGGTCACTCGCCGTCCTCCGGTGCATGCTCCGCCGCGTCGCGGAGAAGTCGAGGAATTCATCAACCCATGAATTTTGCTGAGGATGAAGTGGCATCATTTGGAATGAAAATGAAGGCCAATTTTGTGCCATGGATGGGACTTTTGGTGGTAATTGCTCCATGCATTAACAACCCTCAAATCTTCTTGAACCTTTTTTTTTCACCGAATTTCACCCTTACCATAAACTAGACTCGAACTCAGATCAAGCTTGATACTTATTTCTTGAGCTAGGCCTTGATCTCGTTCTTGAACTGACAAAAAATAACTAACTCAATTATAACTAAACCAACCTTAAATATCAAAAACAAGAATATCTTGAACGATGAATTTCTTAGACAAGAATTGAGTGATTTAAGGAGTTTAGTGTGTGTAGGGTATAATCAAGATTGTAGGGCAGTGTTCTTATTTTTAAGGCCCAGAAGTTTTGGAGGGAAGGGGGTGGGGGGGGCGTTGGATGGAGGATCAGGACAACTAGCTACAGCTGTTCGAGAAGAGGGGTCATCTCAATCCAACGGTTTTCACTGAGAAAGTAGCAGTAGTTTAATAACTGGGGAATCAGCCACCACGTGCCTATGTGACCTTGCCCCTCACACCCTTGTTACCAGACAACCTTGCTACATTATTAGATAGATTTGTGATCTTCCTTGATAGAATATCACGTCATATTCTGTCATTAATCAGTTTTAAAAAAAACAATTTTTGCATCAATTACTTGTTGTCATAACTTCATCTATCATCCACGATGTCAACTTCATCTGACAAAGTGACATTATTCGTTATCATATGGGAATCGAAGATTCAATTCTTTTAGGGTTTGATCTTGTGCTAGTTCATTATTCACCATTAAGATGAACTTACCTTTGAAGGATCAATGATCATTGATCTTCTTCCTTTTTTTCTGTGGTTTTTTTTTTTTTTGTTCTTGGGGGTGAGAACATTTCTAGTAGTCTCGAAATATAGAACTCAATTCAATCATCATTTAATTAATATTGACGTGTGTATAAATTGTGACAGAAAATACTGAGTATACATATTTCAAGAATACAAGAATTTTTTTTCAGGGGCATGTTCTTTATCAAGTCGATTGTGACATATTTTCTTTTAAGATCAATTTTGTAAAGAAATCATTTTTCAGAACCAAAACACTAGAAATCGTATAGATTGGACATGAATCAACAAAATTAATGTAATGCATTAAGAAAATTAAAAAGATATTGAATGGTGGTATTGTGGGAGGATGTGCGATTTAGAGAGGATGAGCTGTGAAGGGAAAAGATGCTGAAGAATAATGTCTTCCTCTCCTCCATGTGAAATGTTTTTATGCTCCCACGTCGCTTTGCCTTCTTCCCAATTCAGTCACATGGTCTCTCTCTCTCTCTCTCTCTCTCTCTCTCTCTCTCTCTCTCTCTCTCTCTCTCTCACACA
>CAIGRN010043958.1:2142-13558 GCA_903798345.1 Fraxinus anomala
TTTAAATTTTCAAAAAAAAAAAAAAAAAAAGAATCTTGCATATGAATCCCATAACTTTTTTCCTATTCTTTGACCACTCATAAAAATTCACAAAATTCATTCTCGAAAATCTACATTAAATAGGCCCCCAATCAAATAATTTTCTAGCTACTTATTATCTAGTGAATATTAGTAAGATTAGTTATAAACTTGCCGTGTTCGTCTGGTTTTAATTATCTTAATAACCTTTCAATTAGTTGTTTGGAGTCGAATAAAGTTAGCAATGAATTTTATTGTGCAACCCGAACTGACTCAATATCAAACCAATAGGAGTCACGAAACTAGTGCGGTACAGTTTTAGTTAATGTTAACTGGTTTTGATTATTAGAATCGAAAAGTGACAGTTCTCGTCCGATTGGGACTAATTTTAGGTTTAAACTCTCTTTTTCAGTAATATTTCAATTGGTCAACCACAAATTGTAACACACACAAATTTACTTGAATTAACTGTATTCAAAATAACTGGATAAAAAAGTATATTTGTGCCGTTTAAATTATGATCTAAATTTTATCAAACATGTACGTAAGATGTCAAAAATGTATCTAAATTTTGTTAAATGATTGTGACGTATCCCTCGTGTTAGGGGACGATCACGGGCACTCTGACGCTAATATCGGTCAATGATGAAAGAAATTTTTGGGTGTGTGACACACAATAGATGTGAGTAATAGATTTCGGATAGAAAAGAAAATATCAAGCAATATACTATAGATATGTGTAGTTGCATTACTTTTAGAAGGCACTAAGTGTAAGATTTTATTTAGAAATGAAGAATTGGTCTCCATTGGATGTATGTCACGTGTCATCATCCCAATGGCTCATGGATTAGACTTGCCAGCTGTCAATCCCAACTGTTCCGGGCCTATTATGACCTTCGAATAAAAAAGGAACTCCCTAGGCCTTCAGCACAAAGGCGATCCTATTCAGAACAAATCAAAAGATAAAGAAGTGAGGAATCCTCTTTTTAATTCTGTTGACCTCGGATCTCTGAGGTCGATTAGTTCGGATGTTTGTATGTGATAAGCATATATTAATGTGAGCTCGGGTAGACAAGGTCAGCTCGGTGATAGTTTGGCTTACACAGGAAGCCTGTGTGGTTCTTCAAGGTTAAAGAGAGCATAATGATTGAGGATCACTGACAGAATATATGGGCCACCAATCAGTGATATGTACATGAAGAGGCCTTACGTCAGCGCCCACATAATCCTCCAATTCAACAACTTAGTTCCCCCCCCCCCCAAGTAATTTATTAATTATCGGGGACCACCTGTAAACTTGATTCATGATGATCTGACAAACCGATCTCGACAACCAATCAAATTGTACCAACAAGTGTACTTCTTGAACTCAGATTTGCAGTTGACAAGATAGGAAGTACGGTATTCATGCATATGTTCTCCTATAAAATGAGAGAATGGCGAAGAAAAGGGGACAAGGGGAAAAACACATCAAAAAATTCTCTTATACCTCTCATATTTCAAATATCTCGTTTGACAAGAAAAGGGGAACCGTTGCATTACCATTCGTAATCATCTGAGGATACACTAATCAAATCAGTGTTTTTCCTTTAAGTTGGTTTGAAAGTTGCTTGTTTAATTTTCAACGTCAACAGTTTGGCGCTAGAAGGAGGGCCCCCAACTTGAAAAATAGTCTTATCTCTCCATAAAACCCACGAAGTAACAATATTATGGATGAGTTTTCAGCATTTGAAAATCATTCTCGTACTCGTCCCGAACAAATCAGCAATCCACGAAATACTGAAATAAGATGAGGTCAAAACGAAACCATTGACCCTCAAATGGTGGCAATAAGGGAAGCAATTGAAAGATTGACAAACGTTGTCAGTAGACTGGAACGAAACCCAGTTCGCAATCCATCGCAGGATACCGAGGTGGAATCTCCCCACAAAGAAAAAACCAGGTGACTTTCCACCAAAAGAAATCTGAAGTTCTCGGGTGGAGAATCTACCAAAAGTCGAACCGAAGAAGTCAAAAGTTCTCCTATGACGGCAAAACCAACTGCTAGGAGAACAAATAGTGTATTTAATAGGTTGGGTTCTCAACACTCTTTAACACCTACTAGTAGACACAACGAGCTCTGCACTAATCACCATGTGGAACAACCAGAGCCTGAGATGAGTGCCCTGAGGAAACGCATAGCTGACTTGGAAGGTAGAAACAAAGGAGACACAGAAGAATACCTCACAAAACGCAACTCTCCCTTCACTGAGGACATCCTGGCAGAGCCCCTGGCACGAAAGTTGAAAATGCCGCAACTAACCGAGTACGAAGGTGAATGAGATCCCCTAAGTCATTTGGATAAATACACTTCTTGGATGGAATTACAAGGAGCAGGAGATGCCATAATGTGCCGCGCTTTCCCCCTAACTTTGGGAGACAAAGCCCAAAGGTGGTTCAGAAGATTATACCAAAGATCCATAAAAAATTGGAATGATTTTCCTACAGCATTTCTCGCCCAATTTATAGGTTCAAAAGCGAGAACCACACCAAATGAGCGGTTGGTAAGCATCAAACAAGGAAAAACTGAATTGATCAAGAGTTACCTGAGCATATTCAACAAATAATCCATGGAAGTAGAAAAGATTTCGAACGATGCTGCGCTCATGGCAGTCCTTTCAAGATTAAGACCAAGGACGAGATTCTGGTAGTCTGTCCATGAGGGTGGAACTTAGACGTACCCTAAATTCTTAGGCCGAGCTGAAAAGTATATAAGTGCAGAAGAAGCAACATCCAACTATGAGGATTGTAAGCTAGGCCCACAGTCCCCACAATCAGCCGAAGGAAAACAAATAGGTAAAGACTCTGGTCATGAAAAAAAAAAAAAGATAGAAGGGATCAGGGCCGCCCGAGACCATATCCCGACAAATTTTATAACTACCATCCATTGAATGCCACCCTAGAAGAGGTCTTCCTGCAAGTTGAGGAGAAAGAAGCATTTCGTCGACCTCTGCCACAGAAAAAGGAAAACCTAGGAAAAACTCAATAGAGGTACTGTCGTTATCACAGGTCGGCAGGACATAATATCGACAATTGTCGAAACCTAAAAGAAGAAGTGGAATCTCTGATTCGTCGAGGTCACTTACAAGAATCCGTGGCCAAACCTAGGGAAGCAGGTCAAATGGACAATCGACAGCCAAACCAATCCGGAACGAATTAGCAAGATTAGATGAATCATCAAGCTTGGGATACGATCGCTCAAGCCGAAATCAAAACTTTGATAAGTGGAAATCAAAGTCTCGAAGGATCCAGAAGGGTCAGATGGAGGCAGACACACAACGCCCGTATTTGGCAGAATTATAATGTGTTACTTTCAGAACCCGGGGTCAGCATAGTTCCGCTCACGGAATGGTTTCGATTTTTAGAAGAAGATTTATACGGAGTTTTTCAGGACCAAAGCGATACATTAGTCATGGCCTTGGTTGTTGCAGGAGTATGAGTACATCTGATCTTGGTTGACAATGGAAGTTCAGTCAATGTGCTATATTCTCGAACATTGGAGCAAATGGAATCCAAGAATGCTATCTCTGGCCGTATTCCAGGAGGTTATAGGGATTTTCTGGGGATCCTATTGAAGTACGGGGACAAATTATTTTGAGTGTGGAATTGGGAGAACCCCCTTGTCAAAGACGGATCCTAGCAGATTTCATCATCGTAGATCTTCCTTCAAACTATAATGGCATATTAGGAAGGCCCTTATTACATGAATTACCAGCTGGGACCTCGATCTACCATTACTGTATGAAGTTTCATAATCTAGGTGGGTCTGGCATTGTGTGCGAGAATCAGGCTGAAGCAAGGGCTTGCAATATTGATTTACCCAGTCCCCGAATTCAAATGTTGAAAGGAAGTAAGCAAGCAAAGAAGAGTAAATCAAAGAGGCCAGCCGTTGCCGATCTCACTAAGATCGGTATCTCGTAGAAACATCGTTGAAGTTCTCTCGATGATCAACTCATGTTTGAAGAAAAAGATGCAGACCCAAGTCCTTACCCTAGCATCATGACAATGTCAATACCCATAGCAGGAATCATTGTACCCAAGGTCCTAATTGACACAGAGAGTTCCCTTAACATACTCTACGTCCACATGTTGAAATGGATGGGCATTCCATTGAGTTTTTTACAACCATATCTCAACATGATCCTAGGGCTCAATGGGGTCCTTACTAAAGGCAAAGAGAAAATCAGGCTCCCAGTCGAGGTCGGGGAAACCCCATGTCGAATCAAGTGAAATACAGAATTCATAGTAATGGACTCAAACCCTCCATATGATGCTATCATGGGACATCCATTGTTGTTCGACCTCAAAGCGATTGTATCGATGTATCATTATTACCTTAAGTTCTCCACGCCATACGGAGTAGGGCAAGTTAAGGAAAACAAATATATCGTCGAGGCATGTCGAGTGAGGATCAATCCGGAAACCCATGTGATATGCTGGGTAGAATTCGACCTCATTTCATTGGACCTACGCGTGCGGGAAAAGGGAGGAGAACCAGTGTAATATTTGGACATAATAGAGGACGGGACAGGCGACCCACCAAAGGAGCTCAAAATTGGCCATGGACTACAACCATTTATCCGAGATCACATTATCGAATTCTTTCGAAAAAACCTTGATGTCTTCGCATGGGATCACTCAGATATGAAGAGAATTGACCCCAAGATCACTTTCCACAAGTTGGGACTTGATCCTACAATACGACCACGGCAGCAACGGCGAAGACCTTTAAATCCAGAACGGTATGAGGCCTTAAACAAAGAGGTGCAGAAGCTACTCTATAACGGGTTCATTCGTGAAGAAAAATACCTAACGTGGGCTGCCAACCCAGTTCTAGTAAAGAAAAGCAATGGAGATTAGATGATTTGCATTGATTTTACCGATCTGAACAAAGCATGTCCAAAAGACAGCTTCATGTTGCCAAGGATAGACCAAATGGTGGACGCAAGGTGGATATCGATTATTTAGCTTTATGGATGCATATTCGGGGTATAATCAAATCCCCATGTACAAACCTGATCAAGAGTACATCGCATTCATAACTGATCAAGAACTCTACTGTTACAAGATGATGCCCTTCGGTCTCAAAAATGTAGGAGCCACTTATCAACGTTTAGTCAATGCCATGTTTGTTTAGCAGATCAGTAAAACTATGGAAGTATATGTTGATGATATGCTAGTCAAAAGCCTAAATGCAGAGGATCATTGACTGCACCTCGCTGAAATGCTTGAAGTCCTGAGAAGATACAGAATGAAGCTGAATCAGTACAAATGCGCCTTCGGTGTGAGATCAGGAAAATTCCTGGGGTATTTAGTAAAACGGAGGGGAATTAAGGCAAATTCAGAAAAGATACGGGCTATCATTGAAGTGCATCCTCTAACAAAACCCAAAGAGGTGCAGAGTTTGACGCGACCTCAGCCGTTTCATATCAAAGTCAACTGACAAATGTAAACATTTCTTCGATATCTTGCGGAGAGGAAATAAATTTGAATGGATGAATGTCAACACGCCTTTGACGAGCTGAAATTACAACTGGCACAACCTCCAGTGTTTTCAAAACCAAAGACAGGGAAGGTCCTAATATTATATCTAGTTGAATTAACTATGTCGCAAGTACTGTCTTAGTAAGGGGGGAAGAGGGGATGCAACATCCACTCTATTACATAAGCAAGGCTTTGCATGAGGTCGAGCTCCGCTATTTTCCCTTAGAAAAATTAGCTTACACTGTGATGATAGCAGTAAAGAAATTGAGGCCCTACTTTCTAGAACACCCAATTGAGATCTTAACCATCTATCCGCTAAGACAAGTTTTGCAAAAGTCGGATACTTTAGGTCGAATAGCAAAATGGTCCGTCGAACTAGGTCGGTTTGATATAAGATACAAACATCATTCTTCCTTGAAAGGACAAGCCCTCGTCGATTTCGTTGCTGAGTTCAATTCAGTCCCAATAGTAGAGTTCCCTCATCATCCGCCATGGAGACTCTTTGTCGATGGGTCTTCGACCGAAACACGGTCAGGAGCCAAAATTGTTTTGATTAGCCCCGACAATTAGCTATTCTGCGAAGCATTGTCCTTCGATTTCAAGGCCTCAAATAACGAAGATGAATACGAGGCACTCATAGCTGGCGTAAGAATGACAAAAAAATATGAAGGTTGTTCACCTGATAATCCACAGTGACTCACAGATGGTAGTCAATCAGGTCAATGAAGCATACCAAACTAAAGAAGAAAGGATGAGCAAATATTCTCAAACAGTTAAGCGAGATTTCAAAGATTTCGAAACCGTTTCCATTGAACAGATTCCTCGGACTCAAAACAGTCACCTAGGCTCGATTGGCGACAAGTGAAGGAATAGAAGAATTTGACAGCATACCAGTGACAAGGATCCACCATCCAGCCATTGAGGAACTAGAAATTGTCGATATGGCAACTAACTCAAAACCGACCTAGATGGATGATATCAGGTTTTTCCTGAAAACAAGTACATGTCCAAAAGACCCTGTTGAAGCAAGAAAACTTTGCATAAGTTTAGCAAGGTGTACTCTGATTGATGATGTCCTTTATAAGCGAGGATACTCTTTACCTTTGTTAAGGTGCCTAAACGATGAAGAAGCACTATATGCCCTGCAAGAGGTCCACGAAGAAATGTGTGGGAACCACACTGGCGGACGTTCCTTAGCCCACAAAATTATATGGCAATGATACTTTTGGCCTACTATGAAGGAGGATGCGTTGGAATTTGTTGAAAAATGCGATAAATGTCAGCGATTTGCCCCCAACATCAAACTCTCCCCCGACGAATTGAATTATGTGATGGCCTCTTAGCCCTTTTCCAAATGGGGGGTCGATTTAATTGGCCCTATGCCAACCGAAAAATGGAGAACAAAGTTCGCAATTGTGGTTGTGGACTATTTCACGAAATGGGCGGAAGCCGAGCCCCTGGCTAAGATAACCAAGCAAAAGACTACGGATTTCATTTGGAAATCCATCATATGCAGATTCTCTCAAAGGGAAAGGAAGCACGACAATCGATTCCCTGGCCGAATAGGGAGCTCGAAGGAAGTCCAAATAAAATTCAGGTCGGCGTCCCACCAAACCCTCTACATTCGGCCTTTGCAGATCAGGACATTTCTCCTGGGAACTCAAAGATGAGGCCGTGGCAGTGGTGGGAATCGCCAAAGGGACAAGATAAGGAGAGCTAGGAAGCACAGCAGGAGTGGGCGTAGCTGTCAGCTCTTCGGAACGACGCACTTTATAAGAGGCTGCTCAACTTCGACCTCGGGCTCGACCTCGTCACTAACCTTAGTAGGGGCCTCTTGCCTTTTTGCCTTAGTGGCCTCAGCTGCTGTGGCCGCCTTTGCTGCTCAGAAGTTTAGCATGTCTGGATCTTGACCTTAGACAAAAGTTATTAAAGGTGTTAATCCCGAAAAACTAAATAAAAGTAAAAAGTCAGTACTAAATTGACTTACGAGAAGAAGTGTGGGCAAATGTAAAAGGTTGCTCAATGTCGAGGTATGCGGCAGTGTCCGAAGTAAGCCTGCCTGAAACAAATTCGCGTCCGAAATCACGAACTTGCAAGACCTTTGTTTGTTAGTGAGAGCTCGGATGGAATCTGCTTGTCCTTGAATAATCGAGCTCAGATGGCAAGGTCTATAAACTGCAAGAAGGAAAAGGAAGGATTAAAAGAATATTTTAAATACGAAAGAGATAAATTGGAAGTAAATGTAGTTATTACTTACAGAAAGAGTGATAAAGAGTAGAGACTATGTCATCTCTATCCATCTCGGCAGGATGGAACCGCCAATCTCCCAGGACAAAGAAAAACTCATCATTCCTTCCTTTAATTGAGGAGGGAGTGTCCAAAACTAATGGGCCCCCGTCCTAAGCCTAACGTTGGTATACCACCAGCCCGTATTCTTCCCATCCTCCTTAAAAGTAAAAAGGGAGTTGAACTGGGACACGTTCATCTCGGGATGACCTAATTGTTTCCACAGAATTAAGGTCGCAATGAGGGTCCTCCACCCATTTGGGTAAAGTTTAGTAGGGGCTATTCCCTAAGAAGAAAAAAATTCCCGTATAATATTTGGAAAGGGAAGACTCAACCCAGCATGTATGATTGCTGAGTTGAGGGCTACACATCCTAATGGATGAGTGTTAGCCCAGTCAGAAGGGGATGTAATCACTAGTTCTACAGTACTGGGTATGCTATACTTAGCCCTTATACTAGCTAATGTAACCCCCGTAATCCCTGACTTATAAGAATCAGCTCCCCATTCTTGATCCCCACTTTTACTATCCCACGTGACCTCGATTCTCTCATCTTTCGTCGTTGTTCCATGCTCCTAGGGGAATTGGATGGTTGTGGGTAAAAAGAAGTTAAAGGAACAGGAGTTAACACTTCCTGACAGTCCGAGCTAGCAGATGGAGGACTAAAAGACGGAGTGGAAGAAGAGAACACAGTTTCTTCCTACTGATTACCCTAGGACTGTACTCGAGATTCGTCCAAACTCATATAGAAATATGTATATATGTGTGTGTGTGTGTGTGTGTGTATAATGCGTAGAGATAAGGAAATGTATTCTTGATGAAAAGGAATACCTGGACGAAGTCGACCTTACTCAAGAAAATAAATGGGAAGAAAATTTTTCTAGAGAGCAAAAATTTGGAAGTTTGATAAGCAAAAGTGAGGAATGAAAAGAGGAAAAAGTCATTTAAAGGGAAGGAATGTTAAGGGCCAGGATCTGGACCGTTCAAATAAATCAATAAATGATTGAAATCAGAGCTTCTAGAAGAAGGAACCCACATCCTTTGTAGCCCATGCACAAGTTACGGTGCTACACATGCCCACATCATTTATTATTATAATTATTACAAAATTGGAAATTGTGCCTATCACTTCTTAAAGGTCAGTTCCTCATCTAGGTCAGTACTGACCTGGGGGTAGCTATTGACCTCGGATCTCCGATGTCGATTAGTATGGATGTTTGTATGTGACAAGCATATATTAATGTGTGCTCGGGTGGACAAGGTCAGCTCGGTGATAGTTTGGCTTGCATAGGAAGCTTGTGTAGTTCTTCAAGGTTAAATGAAGCATAATGATTGATGATCACTGACAGAATATATGGGTCACCAATCAGCGAAATGTACAAGAAGAGGCCTTACGTCAGTCCCCACATAATCCTCCAATTAAACAACTTAGCTTCCCCCCTAAGTAATTCATTAATTACTGGGGACCACCTGTAAACTTAATTCATGATGATCTGACAGACCGATCTCGACAATCAATCAAATTGTACCAACAAGTGTACTTCTTGAGTCGGATTTGCAGTTGACAAGACAGGAAGTACGGTATACATGCATATGTTCTCCTATAAAATGAGAGAATGGCGAAGAAAAAGGGACAAGGGGAAAAACACATCAAAAACCTCTCTTATACCTCTCATATTTCAAATATCTCATTTGACAAGAAAAAGGGAATCGTTGCATTACCATTCATAATCATCTGAGGATACACTAATCAAATCCGTGTTTTTCCTTTAAGTTAACTTGAAAGTTGCTTGTTTAATTTTCAACGTCAACAAATTCTAACTCTACCACTCCATACTATTTTCATTTCTATTCAAATTTAAAGGAAGTAATTTGCTTCCTAGGCCTACCACTAAAGTAGAATGAAAAGTTGACTGATAGCATTAATTGTAAACCTGCCAAATCAAGTTCAAAGTATCTTCATATAGAAGATCTCTATTTTGAACGTCATCCATGGGGATGCCTTGTGAAGCAAAGGCTAGACGTTTCAAAAATACATTGTAGTAACTTGTATTGCCTCAGCTGGGGCATCACACTTTGGATGGGGTGGTTGCTTCGATTGAGGTGCCTTAGTCCCCACGTACATCTACATCATTGCTTCGTTCCAGGGTTGGGAGGGCAAGGTGACATAGAGTGCGAGCCTTTAGAGGCTCTTTTCTTTTTCTTAGATGGTGGTCGTGGCATGCTCATTGAACGAGACGTAATAATTTCTAAATAAAAAAAGGAAAATTTGAATAATCAATTTTTTGCCTTAGAAGGCGAAACTAAAAACATCTACACTTTTGCAATTTTTTATTTTTATTTTTTACTATAAAAAACATCTTGATTTATATAATTATGACTGGTAATTGGTACGTCCACTCCTAATAACAGCTAAAGGTTAAACCGGAAAATAACGTTATTATTTTTTCTCTTCAAAACTACAAAAACTTTTCATGAGGGATTGTTGACTAAAATGTGATCAAATAATTGAGGTAGTGGCAGTACAAATAATTGGCCCTAAAGTTCATTGTTGAGTTTGTCCTTTTATCCGATGGGTACTTTGTGTTTCTATTTAGAACAACAAAGATACATAGATGAGAGACATGACCCTAACTAGGAGAAATCAAGACCGTCAGAATTCTGCTCTTAATTTCAGCTAACAGAGTTATATGTCTGTCCTTTTTATTTCCCTTTTGAACTCTTTTTTCTCACACTTTTCATGTATTTATACTATTTATCTATATATATTTACCTCTTCATTTCTTTCTCCCCAACCACACTTAATTTGACCCACTCGCTTCATCAAATTTCACCAGTTCTTGATATTCTTTTAAAACCGACATGCAGGTAGTGGTGGAAGAGTCATCAATGGGGAGCACTGAAGAATCCGGGGCGGTGGCGAAAATGAAGAAAGTTTATGAGAAGGTGAGTCTACTGGTTACTAGCAACGCGGTGGTGGTTTTTACGATAAGTGGCTGCTGCATGTGCCATGTGGTGAAGCAGCTTCTCTTTGGCCTCGGAGTTGGTCCTACTATAGTTGAACTTGATCGCGATGCCAGTGGCCATGACATCCACCGCCTGCTCTTCCAGCAACAGCCGGTTCCGGCTGTGTTTGTTGGCGGGAAATTCTTGGGTGGGATCGAGACTGTCATGGCTTGTCATATTAACGGCACCCTTGTTCCTCTTCTCAAGGAAGCTGGAGCTCTCTGGCTCTGATTAATTCTTTTACCAATGTGACAGTACTTGTTTGTTATTCCGTACAAAACAGGAAGCTGGAGCTCTCTGGCTTTGAATGGAAAATTTTTATCTGATAATCATGACTGTAACATTGATCTAACTTCACTTCTATTAATTAGTCCATTACCATATCTGTCTTTTTATACTATATGGAACAAAATTGCTTGAGAATCATGAATTATATATATAAGAAAATGTAGTACTTTGAAGTTGAAGGTGCTTCCAATTATGGAGAACTAGCTATTCCTTATTACTTTTAGAGTTTATTTTGATAGTTGATTGATTTTGGTTCTGAAATTAAACTTTTGGTTTATTTGGTTTTCAAAGAAGTG
>CAIGRN010043975.1:0-10811 GCA_903798345.1 Fraxinus anomala
TCTCTCTCTCTCTCTCTCTCAGCAAGCTATAATAATCGAACAGAAATTATACAGTCTGATTTGTCTAGTTAATTATTATAAAATCACAAAAGCAATATTATTTTAATTTTTTGCAATTAAATCCTCTTTACTAGTTATCTTAATTCATTTTCCATGTCGGACATCAAATAGTACTATGCTGAATTGATATTTTACCCCTATTAATTATTTCTCACCTAAGCTAATATTTTTTTTAACGGTTTCTTTGCACACAAATAATTATGATAATTTGACTGTTAACGAATAATAAGCTCAAATAAAAGTGATCACAAGAAAGTACTTGAGTGGACTTCTTTACAATTTGAACCAGGAGGCAGATTTTGAACGAGAATAATGTATACTACTTCGCTTATTTTTGGTTCCCAACGCACCGAGATATCTAATCCGATAATTAGATTTCACTCATTCGCACATAAAAAATACTAGAGATGATATATATACCAAGTGTATTAGTGCCACTAATCTTGAGATTTTCACATCACAATCAAGACAAATCGCATTAACACACACACACACACACACCAAGCTATAATAATCGAACAGAAATTATACAGTCTGATTTGTCTAGTTAATTATTATAAAATCACAAAAGCAATATTATTTTAATTTTTTGCAATTAAATCCTCTTGACTAGTTATCTTAATTCATTTTCCATGTCGGACATCAAATAGTACTATGCGAAATTGATCTTTTACCCCTATTAATTATTTTCTCACCTAAGCTAATATTTTTTTTAACGGTTTCTTTGCAATCAAATAACTATGATAATTTGACTATCAACGAATAATAAGCTCAAATAAAAGTGATCACAAGAAAGTACTTGAGTGGACTTCTTTACAATTTGAACCAGGAGGCAGATTTTGAACGATAATAATGTATTCTACTTCGCTTATTTTTGGTTCCCAATGCACCGAGGTATTTAAACCGATAATTAGATTTCACTCATTCGCACATAAAAAATACTAGAGATGATATATATACCAAGTGTATTAGTGCCACTAATCTTGAGATTTTCACATCACAATCAAGACAAATCGCATTACCAGTTGATAGAGTAGCAACTATTACAATCTTAAAAGAATAGATGCCACCTCTTATTTTATGGTCGTGGACATTTAATTTCTCGACCAATATACAAAACAGTATCTTCATGACTAACCAACCTATTTTGTGTTTTAACATTAATAGAAGGCACTATGCACACTTGCTCAAAATATAATGCAACTTCATTTTATAAAGATTATTTATTCAATAAAATTCGAAACATTTATCTTATTTACAGTAAAGTCCTAATACTTTTGAACACATATCCCAACAAGTCTTTCACGGTTTTGGACCTGCCTTATGGCCATACTCCACCGTGGGGTCAATCGAACCAACCCTATTTGACATTCCTAGTTTGAGCATACATAGTTTATAGAACTCAACTTTCACTAATAGTGGTGCTTAATGCTAACTCTTGAGAATGTCAAACACTATAATATGTAAAGTAGTGTTTGATGCTATGCCAAAAGGCACTTTAGATTATGTCAAAACACTACTTTATGCTTTGTCGAAATAACTAAGTGGGTGATTGGAAGAGTTATAATTAAGACTTATCACTAATGAGACGTCAAAAGCAAAAATTGAAAACTACTGCGAATAAAAGATACAACAAATTGACGTTCGATTTTCTTGTTATTCATGATGCATGTGCTTGTCCTTTAACACGCATAGTCATTAGTTCAGTTGATCTCATGGTGTGGGTAACTTGATTCTCACACATCTATCGATTGTGGCTTCAATTTTTGCATCGACGACATTTTTTCTTTAACTTGTTTCTTTATCAACTTAGGGAATATATGTTTCATCCACCATGCCATCGCATTGAAGGGTGATCCCAGCCTACTATCAAGATTATCGTTATTTAATTTTGTGCTCTCTGCAGTGGGTTTAATGATTCATTAAGGTTATCGTTCTCCGATCTTGTGCTCTCGAGCTTAGTGACATGTACAAGCCATCCTATTCAAATCAATTGTCACGGACCATATATTTTATATATAAATATATCATGACAAAAATCAAAAATAAAAAACACTTTTAATAACAACTTTTTTTTAACGTGAAAAGTCATTTTTCAGCTATTATGCTGAAAAAGGGGTCGTTGAGGAATGTCTCAAGGCAAAAAAAATTGCTTGTTACAAGTGAAATTACTTGCAGTATATGAGGAAACACATGCAAAATAACTATTAAGTTGTTAATGCATTATTGTTTGACACCATGTTAAAATGGTCTAAAACCGACTGGGAATAGAGAAAAATATATACGTTTGCGAAGAGAAAAACTTTATAGAGAGACACACGATGAATTAAATAGGCGATTTTACTTCATAAAGCGCATATTCTTCGAAGCTCACGAAAAAAGATATGAAACAATTAGGGGTTGTTTTCTTCGTGTTTCAGTTTTGTATTTTTAGTTTTGAATTCATTTTTGGTTTTATATTTTGAGTGTCCATTTTGAGATTGTTGAAAACGTATTTTTTTTTTCTATTTTTAAAAATTGTTTTGAAAAATAAAAATCTCAAAATGCATTTACTTTCTCCCCTGAATTTTCTCACTCGTCTCTCTCTCTCTCTCTCTCTCTCTCTCTCTCTCTCTCTTCTTCCCTCATCTCTGTAACGTGCTGGAACCCCATCCTTCGGCCACCGTCTTCATCGCGGACCATCACCGGTCGATTGTCCACCTCCGGGCGACTCAGAAACAGCCCTTAATTTAGTCCAAACAACAATTAATCAAAATGAGGGTCGCGATCACGTTTCATGCAGTCCAAAGAAATTTGTGATTTCGGCGACGTCCGTTCAACCCATGGTCGCAGACCACATGGGTCATCTTCCTCTCCCTCTGGCGCACCTAACCCAACCATGTGTCAAGCCCAATTTCAACCACAGCTCGCTGATTTTAGGGGTAAACTTATGGTAGAAAACTAAAAATTTGTGGTAGTGGCAGCTGTGGTTGGTGATGATGATGGTGGTTGGTGTTGATGATGGTGGTGGTGGCGGCTGTGGTCAGTGATCTGGGGGTTGTGTGGTGGCAATTTTTGTGGTGGTGACTGTGATGGTGGTTTTGGCGACAATGATGTTCGTTGGGGTGATATTGTAGCTATGGTGGTTCTTTCGAAGATGGTGGTTGGGGCGGCGACGGCAATTGGTGGTGTTTTGCAGGCGGTAATGGTTGTGGTTGGGGGTGATAGTAACTAAAAACAAGGAAAACGCATTTTGAAAATTTTGGTCAAGTTATAACTAAAAACACTCAAAACGACAAATTTATTGTTTTGAGTTTTCTTTGTAAATTTTAAACTTGTTTTTGGAAATGCATTTTTGAAAATGGGAAAGAAAATGCGTTTTCACTGTTTTGAAAAATCGAAAATAGAAAACGGCTTGAAAACGGTAAAGAGAACAGACCTTTAGTTTCACACCGAAGTTATTTCCTACTTGATGTTATCCAAAGGTTTATTTTATGGAATTTCCTTGAATTTTCAAACATATAAACTCACTACCAAAAAATAAAAATGAAAAATAATTCTTATTTTGCCTGATTAATATTCCCTACTTTTAGGAGAGTACATTTAGCGAAAATCTTTTGTATGTCAACTCCACTACTACCTAAGAATCCGCATTAATGTACAATAATTATTAATTCTTAAATTTTTACTTAATTTTGTTCAATTAAGCATATGCTCCCAGCACTAGCTTCTTGTTTAAATTATTATCAACGAATGAATTCCATAAATTCCACTTAAAAAAACAAGATCACTAAACCTAACGAGGAATGCTCCTTTTAACTTTTGCATAATACTTAAAAGTTTTATCTCTTTTTTTGGTTCGACTTCCTAACTATTGTACCATCAATTGGTTTGTTATATGGTGCCTTTATTCCCTCGACCATTGTGGAATTTGAAATTTAAATAGTAGAATCTTGTAGCTTTTCTTCCCTCAAGGTCAGAAACGGAGTTAAAGACGGGCTAAAATTTCGAACTCGGGGGTAGCCCTAAGTATATTACAAGCAAGAAGGAGATTATGAGCTTGTTTGGTAGAGAATTTTCGAAGTTATTATTATTATTATTATTTTTGGGGGGAATATGTGGTTAATAAGTAGGAAAAAGTTACGAGTCTTATAATGTGTGATTGAAAATGACTTTGAAGAAAAATATTTGTTAAAAAATCATTTTCAATCAAGTTCTATACTCGGTTCAACGAACTTCTTTAATTTGATTTTCTCCAAGATATTTATGATATTCTAAAGAAAAAGCTTTACACTAAAGGAACTTATCCCTCGTTTAGGCACCAGTTCTAAAATAGTGGTCCATAGAAAAAGCTTAACCCTATATAAAGGTCAAAATGCTAACTTAAAAATCTCAAGGATCGAACTAAAAGATGTGACGTGAGGCCACTTCTAATAGACAATTCTATTTTTGGCTTAGCTTAAACTATTACTTATAATTAAAGAAGTAAGATTTAGAATAAATTATTCTTTTTATTGGTCAAAATTAAAAATAATTTTTTTTTTTACTTTGAAAGTGTATTAATCTCTACTAGACTATGAACATAAGTAACCACTTACTTATGAAAACATATTTTAGAATAAAAAGTTTATCTAAAAGTAAGTTTTAAACTTAAATCGAACATGCTCCGAGAACAAACGAGTGGGATATAGGAAGAAATAAAGTAATAGAAGAGGGGCCAACCATTTTGGACGATAGAACGAAGAGAGTGGGAGTCATATCGGTCTCTATTCATGCACTAGGCAAAAAGATTTAAAAAAATACAAATAAAACGTAATTTATATAAATTAAAAACCTCTATTATATAGTATGAATTTTATCCTAACTTGAGTTAATAGAATAGATTAATAATTTTGAAAATCGATAAAATAATACTTTTTTGGGAATTTCTAATACAATTTCCTTTTCCATTGATACCATAAATTAATAATTTGGTAAAAACTATAAATATAATTGACTATGATATTTTCTCGAAATATGGTTATGCTGCTACTCATATTTTCTTGAAACTTAAATTTAGTTGAACCTCGTATCTAATTTTTCCTCATGAACCTGGAAGTTCGATGGTTGAATCTTCAAATTGTCACAAAATATTATGAAGTGTAATTGATGGTTTAACTGCTTCTTTGGGCATAATAGGGTTCGAAGTTGTTTGTATCATCCCGAGCTTCGTCATGATCAGGATTTTCAGTGATGTTACTTATTTCTTCTAAATTTGAAACCTGTAAACTTGTACTATTCACCCTTGGATAAATTAATTACGTGTATTGAACCATAAGTATACTCTATAAATTAAAAAATTTGCATCAAGCAAAACTTGAGAAAATTTCAGTTCAATTAAACTATTCATTTATTATCATATATGCGAGCACATAATTAATGGAATTTTCCATTTCATATTAATTCAATAAGGCTTGAGTTATCATTTTGAAACAATAATTTGGTATAGAGGAGCAACACTAAATCGTATATATCGATTAATATTTTTATATTTTGTAGATTTGAGATTTATCCTTTAACATATCCTTTGAGAATTTTTAGTTTGAGTATACCAAACTTTCGCTTATTTGAGCAACATGCACCACAAGATAGTTACTCAGTTGAGAAAACCAAACTAGGAATTTGGTTGCTCATTTGAGATATAAACTAATTCAATTGCTTGTTTGAATTATTGGACTCTGTTATTATATTAAAATTTGAGTTTCTTATCTTAAAAGATTAATGTTATTAAACCTCTGTTTGATACACATTTTTTCAAAGACTAAATCCCACAAAACGTCCCTATGTTTGGCATGTAGTGTGCAAAACGTCCATATATTTCAAATTTTTGCATTTTCACTCCTATTTCAATGTCGGAAAAAGTCATTTTCACTTATTTTTAATGTAAAATGACCAATATACCCTCATATATAAATAGAACAAAAAAGAAAATAAAAGAAAAATAAAGAATAACTTGTAATCTTACTCCTAAACTTTTTAAAAAATACAAATTTTTTTTTTTTAGTTTAGAGCCCTTATCAAGAATAAATTTTGTGCGCCTTACTTATCCCCAAATCCTAGGGTTTTCAGTTCAGAGCCCTTATGAAACCCTAAAATCTACGTATAATTGCAACAGTATCATATTTTTTGATGACAGTGTTTGTATTTTGTATATAAGATGGAAACGTCCACATCTTCGAATGGTGGGAAGGCTCCAGCTTCCACGGGAGACGGAGGAGAGGAGCCTCCTTAGCCGGCACCTTTACCGGCAACGAACACTCCACTGCCTTTCCTTGTGAAGACTTACGACATGGTGTATGACCCAAGCACTAATAAGATCGTGTCGTGGAGCTCAACTAACAACAACTTTGTGGTGTGGGACTCGGCTGAATTCGCCAGATATTTACTGCCCAAATATTTCAAGCACAATAATTTTTCTAGCTTTGTCTGCCAGCTCAACACTCATGTATGCACTTCCTTGCTAGCTAATTTTGTCCATTCTTTTGGTGAAGCTATTTAAAACCTTTATCAGAATTTGATGTCGTGGTGCCATTGGTTAGGGTGGCATTGAGGAATTCAGGGATGGGACATGTGAGTACAGATTTAATAAAGCTGGGGGGGAGGGTTTACGAAAGTTATGGAAGGCGTGTAGGCGATGAAAGTCAGAATAAGGACTAAGAACCGGTGAAATTTGAGGGTCTTGTTTGGAAGGTTGAGGCAGGGGAAGAGGATCAACCCCGGTGGCGGAGCTGGAGCTAGGGCTAGGGTTTTGAGTTGCATCATTTCACAAAATTTGTGATGTACAGTATAATGTGTCGATCGGATCTATGTAAGTAGAAATTATGGGTATATAATATTTACAGAGATTGAATATACAAAAGAAGATTGTGGGATTTATCTCGGACAAGAGGGATCATCTGGGAAAATATTTTTTCGTAAATTTCGATGGTTTTGGCGACGGCGACAATGGTGGTGGAGGTGGAGGAGAAGAGAGAAATAGTTTTTTGTTAATTTTAATATTTTCATAAATTTTGGAATCATTTGTATTTTTAAAAAAGTTTATGAGTAAGATTGCAATTTATTCTTTATTTTTCTTTTATTTTTTTTCTATTTATATAGGAGGGTATATTGGTTATTTTACGTTAAAAATAGGTGAAAACGTTAAAATATGGGTGAAAATGCAAAAAATTGAAATGTATGGACGTTTTGCACACTACATGCCAAACGTAGGGATGTTTTGTGCGATTAAGCCTTCTTTCAAAATACATTTTTTCAAAAATCATTTTTAACCACACAATATTTAATAAAATAATATTTTCCATCACATCAATAACTTTTCGTTTACTTTTTAACTACATATTTCTCATTATATCACTATTAAAATACATTCTTTCATCAATAATATCCATCAAACGCATCCTAAGAATAGTTTTAACACCAATATATGTTAGTTAATATTTTCATATTTAATTGACTTTATATCTATGCCTTAACAAATTCTTTATTAAATCTTTTGAAATCTAAGGCTTCATTGGAACACCAATGTATATTCTACATAACAAGTGACCCCTTTTCCTTGTGAAAGCAAAATGAAGCTTTGATGTGACTTTGTATATTTAATTATAATTGGTTACATTCACATGAAAAAAATCATAGGATATATGTAAAAGTTATTCCTCTAGAAGGAAATATTTAATGACTTGTCAAAAAAAAAAAAAAATTCTCCAAGCAATTCTCTCTCTTCATTATATTCCAAAGGAATGGAAACACATCACTTGTTCATCTTTTCCCATTATTGGTAATATGAGGACATATATGGGCACCTCTAGAATTGATTCTCTCTTCATCACATTATTCACATTTTAATTATTTTCTATTGTTGATTGTCATGTAAATCATCAACTAACATTGGAAATTAAAATATGTAAAGTAATGCTGTCACGTCGAGAGTATCAACCACATGATTGAGAAACATCTACACATAATCATCCTAATAAATAGTAACCGTACACAAAATTTGCTAAAGAATCAAAGATATGTCATTATAAAAAATTTGAACTTCAAATACAAACATTCGATGTACAAACGGAATAAACTAAATTTGCATGAATAACATGTATAATCGTCATAATAACAAAGTGGTCGCCATACACTTTCAATTATTGGTGGAAAAATTGTGCCACATACTTTATTTACTTTCGAATTTCACATTTATCTTTCTTTTTTGTTTAATTTTGTAAACAGAAAATCACACACAAACAAACAAACAAACATGCACACCATCACTACTGTTCGCTAAAAAATGTTAACCACAAGTACATGGGTTGCGTTTAAATAATAAAGTGAATTATGAATTCGAGTCGATCCATCGATGAATGTTTACTTTTAATTATACAATAATTAAGTAATTCTAATAATGTCATTGTTTGAGCCACATTCTTATTCTATATGTGGAGTTGGCCTGGGGCAGAAAGTTGGTCCTAATTTTTGGATTCTGGCTCTGTTTGAGCCACATTATTTTTTTATTATCATTCTTCTACTCATTTTCAACCACACATTCTTCAATAAAATAATATTTTCAATCACATTAATAAATTTTCCTTATTTTTTAACCACACATTCTCTATCAATCTACTATTCCAAAATACATTCTTCCAAAATAATGTGGCTCAAACACAGCCATGTTACACACAATAAGATTTTGATTTTGAGAATAATGAAAATACTAAAATCTTTACAAAAATAAAAAATCTAAAAATTATGAAAATTTGGATTTTGAGGTAGTTGGGATTTATGATTTCACTTAACCGTCGTCTAATTAATTTTGTAACAAGTAATTTAACAAAATACCCATTAAATATGTTAGATATGATTTTCCTATTTTAATTAATTATTTTTCTTCATTGAAATTAGTCATAATCGATTGGTTTAATCTACTATATCTCTATATCAATTAAAAACTTAATTAATTGCATTAAATCTTTGTGAAAATAATTCAAAGTGCCACCTAGAGTCAGGAGTATAGTTTCATCTCCTATAAAAACGTATGATATTTAATATTTGGTCTAAAACGCGCAATATTTTCTCAAATTGCTCAAATCATTTAATACAATAATTTAATGGCCAAATAAATGAATAATACACATGAAAATTTGCACTTCAATATTAAAAAGAAAGTATAGAAATCAATAAAACTAGGTTAAGCAACATCAATCGTCCTAATATCAAGAACTTAGCTCATTTTATATATATGATAAAAAGGAGAAGATTTGAAAAAATACATTGCAAGTTCTTAGAAAAGATAGAGGTAAAATAAAATATTAAAAAATATAAAATCCTTTCCTTAATTAGATTCTTGAGTATTGGCTTGATATTGATTTTATTCCAAAATCTCTATACCTTTCTTCGATTTTTGTTCTCCTCTTTCCCTAGTTCTTTTCCTCAAAAATGGTGGATAGTGGGTTGAATGAAGAATGGGGCTCAAGTGGTTTAGGAGGGTGTATTCAATTGAGATTTTTGAAAACTTTGATGAACTATTTTTAAGTGATGATTTCTGTAGATTTCGTGATTTTTTTTATAGATTTGTATAGAATTAGTGAAAGTCTTTTATAAATTTCTATAGACTTTCATTTAAAACTTTTGTAGAATTATTAAGACTTTTGAACAATTTCATTAAAAATAAAATTCATGTGGATCTAGTGCAATAATGTGAAATTATCACATACGAGGTGGTGGTTCCCACAATTCCCTTTCCCCCTCCCCTCCCCTCTCTATATAATAAAAAAATGTTTTAAAAAAGAACGAAATATTAAGACATTAATTAAATAAATAATAATAGTTATTATACATATAAAAAATAAATTTAATATCCATTATTATTAGTATAATATACATTTAAAGAATAAATAAAAAATATATATTTAAATTTAATTATAAATTAGTCTATATAAAATTTTATAATTTAATTAAAAATAGATATTTTTCACAAAAAAATAAATGAAAAAAGAAAAAAAAGTTATAAGAATACAATTTAAAAAAAATAAAATTAATATTCAGTATTATTAATATAATATACTTTTAAAGAATAAATAAAAAATATATTTAAATTTAATTATAAATTAGTCTATATAAAATTTTATAATTTAATTAAAAATAGATATTTTTCACAAAAAAAAAAAAAATGAATGAAAAAAAATTTATAAGAATACAATTTAATTTTGTTTCATAGAAAATAGAAATAAAGTATGAGAGAGAGAGAGAGAGAGAGAGAGAGAGAGAAACTAATATAATCAATAATAAAAAAACTTAATCACAACTCTAATGTTGGTAGAAGACAAAATGAAATATAAATACTAAAAAAAAAAAAACCATATTAATTTCTTTCTTTCTTTCATTTTTTTTAATGTGTAAAAGTCTCTCAAAATCTTATGATTAATGAGAGACAAATTTTGAGATTTTATTTTAGTACTTTCTGCATAAAAGTTAGTACTATGAGACTTTTATAAAAGTTTCTAAAATTCGTTAAAATTCAAATACCTCAAAATTTATATGAGTTTCTAAAAAGTTTTAATTGAATACACCATAACTTTTAAAAACTTTTTAAAAGTCTATAAAAGTCTCAATTGAATACACCAATATCTTTTGAGAGTCTACATTGAATACTCCTAAAATTTTAAATCCCAAAAAATCATTAAAAGTCTTAATTGAATATACCCCCTTAAATATACCCAAAAACGAGCCAAAGAAATTACTTA
>CAIGRN010044026.1:0-12200 GCA_903798345.1 Fraxinus anomala
GGCACCCTGTCTCGGCCCTAACACCTTCCAAATGTGTTTTTCTTCATTCCAAAGTTATTTCAATTAAACTTTTAATTTTTGATGAAATTCGATCCCTCTTCAAACTTTAATATTAGAATAAAATCAGGCCCAATTTTTTTTTTTTTTTATTTGAACAGGAGAAGAACAATGGATCCTTGATTATACGGATGTGGATACGTGGATACAAGCCAACCCGAGTGAACAGCTGTCGGATTTGCATAGAGTGGAGAAGGCTTATACTTAAGGCCAATAATTAGATATGCTTATGTTAAATTTTCACTTGATTTGACGCCAATCAGATATACTTGTCACATTTGTTGATCGTATTTCCTGTCAGTAGACAGAGACTTTCATATCAAGATTTTCATTAATAAACTTGCTAAAATGATAGGAAAGATTTAGCAATTAAATTTGAAAAACTGAAGTCTAAGATTCAACTGAAATTTTGGTAAGAGCTGGACGGCCCACAATACTTTTCATACGGTAATATTGAAATCATGCTGGCATATTATTGTATTTCACTATTACGAAACATAGAAAATCAACAAGCTGAGTTCTCAAACTTTTACACTTGGTCCTAGTCAATTACTCTACCTTCCTCCTGATACTGATCCGCTGGATTTAGGTAGTCTAGGAATTGGACTCAGATAATAATTTATATTATGTCATGGAATCCAGTGCCATGATTGTGCTCAAGTTCATTGGGGTCATGTACTCTTCTGAACCAGTGAAGATCGTTGAAACTATAATCTTGTTTGCCCTTTCTGTTGGATGGAATGGATCCCAAAACGCGTATACTTCTCTATTCGGGCATAAATTTGATTCAGGTGTGCAAACTCCTACCCCATTATTCGGTCCTTGTCCACAACATGCAATCTTTGCTGTGATAAAACCTGCTCGGTAAAAAATAAACGTAAATCAATTTATTATGTTAGCTCAACCATGAAAGAGAGAAAATGAAAGTTTTTTAGGGTAACAAACCGAAGCCTTGGGGATTGCTGATGAAGTTATTCTGCATCTGTACCGCGTTGGCAGCAACAAATATGTCTGATCCAAGCTCTTGATTTAGTCCTCTAATCATTTCAATAAGAAGGGGGTTGAATATTGCTGCTGCGCGTTGAGGCTCCTCTGCGCATTGGCCATTTGTGCTCCTCGTTGCCAGCTGAGAAGGCACGCAACCTAATGGTCCACTTCCAGTTACAAGAACCCTTCTGGCTCCCAATTCATATAGCCTCTGAAATGTAAAAAAGTAATATCATATATGACATATCAAATTAACACGTCGTATCGACCTATTGCCCCCATTAAAAACTTTGTATTTTCTACTTTATTTTGTTCGACTAAGAAAAATATAATATACAAATGAATCAGGTACAATGAGGACAAACTTGATTGGTTACACAATTTTTTTTTTTCTTTTTTTTTTTCGGTACATTCATTTATGAAAGCCTGTATATATGGGTGAAAGAAGCAAACACAGTGGCCCAAGTCTCTTTAATACGAATGTGAATTCAATTAATGGTTTATCCATTTTTATGGTCCTGACATGGCATGTGTTACAAAATAGATTTGATTAATTTCCTCGCTTAGTGCTTGTAAGGTAAAAAACATTCATTTCATGTATATAAAAAGGTTACAATAAATTGAAAAAGAATAAGAAGTTACCATCAAAATTTTCCTGTATTCGACAATTAGATAACGGGAGAAATCTTCGAGATTATACTGAAGTCTTCTAGCAGTAATTGGCAAAAAGAAGTAGTTGTTCACGAAATCATTCCCACCAAGTGTTATTAGAACAAGTGCCTTGTTTACAAGTTTCTGTGCCTGTTCTTCTCCAATGAGCGCGCTCACTCGTTGCTGGTACTCTCCGAAGAATTCCAGTTGCTGAGATATTCTTATTATGTTTGCCTGACAAAAATTAATCAAGAAAGAACAAATACACTTTATTATTAACGTCTACTGATTTTTGAAGTGTGTGTCTGTTCAGCTACAAGAATTTCTAAAATTGGAATAAGTTACAAAAAAAATGTCCATCCAACTGGAAAAGGGTTAGAAAACCATCATTGTCAATATAGGAAATGCAGAGTTTTGGAAGATAACGTGCATATGCAAACATCCAGGGATCATAACTCACTTAAGGTGTGTTTGGTTAGGTATGAAACTTGTATGAAAAGAAAATGATCCTAGAACTTATTTGCATGAAAATTATCAATTAAATATATTTGATTAATTGACTTAATTTTTAACCTAGAAAATGTTTTACTTTTCCATAAAGTTGAGTTTTTGAGAACTTTGAATTACCTCGAAAATAAAAACCTATCTCCCATAAAAAGTTGTTTACATTATTTTTGAGGAATACATTGTCACGTGACTAAACTTCTGGAAAATATTTTCATGGAAACATGCCAATCAAATACTCCAAAAATAGGATTTTGGGTGAAAAATCGATATTTTTTATGCAAAATAAAGTCAATCAAATACACTCTTATTTCTACTTTTTCCATGTGGCTGTGCATCGTGCTTATCAACTAATTTATTTGTCCACGTCGATTCATCAACAAAGATTGGATACTTGAACAAATTTAATAAATAGACAATGGCGAGATTTGAAACCCTACATTTGTATCACAATTTTGAATCATCTCATTTAAAAGCTTTTACATGAAAGTTGAATGGAAAGACTTACGAACTGAATTCCAGTGTCATTGAGAATGCCAATTCCAGCCGAGGCAAAGTTTGCTCCAACCAGTAGTTTTTCCCCAGTTAACTCTGGGCTCAAGTATGGCAATGTAGATTCAGCACCAAGCTTTTGACCTATAAATTTAGATACATTGTCATGTAAAAACAAATTGTGACAATCTAACTTTATCTAAAGATATGTAATGTAATATGAACGATAACAAAAACTAGGAAGCTTACTGATGAGATCAGGAATGTTGTAACCATTTGAAAACCGGCCGGTGGGACGGTGAGTCGGATAATCAATGCCATAAGGAGGAGAATCTGCCCGTGCAGTGGTTGCCAAGTAGTTGTTATTGCCATTATCCACCAGTGAGTCTCCAAAAACAAAGAAAGCACGTGCACCCTCGACTGGTGGCACCACCATTGCCATCAACCCTATTAGAGAAATAGCCAAACTTGCAAAACTAAATGAGCTAGACATTGTTACAAGAGACCCACACTTTCTATAGATACAATTTATCTATATATCTCTTTGTAGAAGATTGATATAGTGAAACTGAGAAAGTTAAGGTGGTTTTATATAGGATTTTGGTGGTACTAAGAATAGTTTGTTGAAAGTTGAAGCCCTAATAAATGGCCGGTGCCAGCAGCTGAGACGAATGGGTGAAAACTAGGACAAAAAAAAGCAAGAAACAACCTTCACAACATAATCTAAAAGTTGCACTTATAATTTAATTACTGTCAGAAAATGAGTAAAATACACAACATTCAAATCTCTACATTAGCTTCCTAATAGCGTAAATTGCCGCCAGCATTGAACTAAAATATTTTCAACATTTTTCCTTATTAGCTTTTCTTTTTTTCAAAAATTATTTTTTGCCTTTAAACCAGTACTCAAGAAATGTCTTTTTCTATAGTTATGATCAAGTCATTCATTGGCCACAACTACTCCGAACCTCTTTTCTGATTGACTTGCAGTGTTATGAAAACCGCACTGAGTCGCTACTAGCTAACTAAAGCCTTGTGCTATGGCATCAGCAATCATGCACTACTAGGAAAACCGTCAAGAGTAACATATTATTAACGTTAAAAGCGACCAAATTAGTGAAAAAAATCGGAAGATTAGAGCGAGAGAGAGTTATGAAATTATCATAGGGATTTTTGTGACAAGAAATATTGCAAATTTGTGACACATTAAAATATCTATTTAAGTTTTTGACCGATTAAAATTACTTTTGAATTTCCTTATGATAAAAAATCTGTGATGACAGAATCCATCACTAAAATCTGTAGTTAAATCCTGTACTGATAAATTAATATTTCATTTCTTTATTTTCTTTTAGATAATCTTCAACCAACCGTATGTATTTCGTCATTGCAGAAGGTAGGTATAGCATCTCCATATGTATCTTATACTATGCATTTATATATTATTATACCTCCACTTTTAAATATTACAATACAAATTTTCTATTCTTACTCGTGATGACCACATTGCTTTAAATTTATTATATTATACCACTAGCGTGTACAAATTATGGCCACGTTAAAAACTTTAAGCATTCAATATATATATATATATATATATATATATATATATATATATGTTTAAAACTCTTCCCATAAGTCGTAAGCATTGAAATGTGACTTTAGAATTGGAATTTTCAGCTGAAAATAACTTTAAATTTCAAAAGAAATGAAAATCTACACTGACATTCAAATCTTTAGAGGACACTAAAGATAATTCGATGTTTAGAAGTATGAAGAATTAAATAGCACATTAGAATTCAAGATCTAATATAAGAACGCATTCAAATCAGAAAAGGAANAATTATAAAACGCACAAAATTTTTTATAGGAAAAGTCTAGACAAGTGTTTCGGACATTTCCTTCTGCTTGTGAGGCGTGACAAAGGTGGTATTAATGCCACGTAGAGGTGTTGTTTAATGACCACCTCAAGAAGATAGCATCAATCACTAGTTATCTTATACAGCGTCACTCATTGACGACTCCATGAAGGTGACATTAATTACTAATCCTCTTATTCTATAGGTAAAAGCTAACAAGCAGAAGGACTTTTGACGTTTAATTTGACGCTTAACACATTTGACGCTTAATTTTATTTCATGTCTATTTTGAGAGTGACTTTTTGGTAGTAAACCACGTTGAAATGAGATTGTTTTTATTTTTAGAAATGAAATTTTCCTTGATTTGAAATCTCTAAAAATCAAGACATTATTAAACCAATATTTTCAAATCAAATCAAGGCATTATACTAAACCATTTTTCAAAAAATAATATATTTTTTTTCCAGGAGTATGGACTCAAGGGATTGAACCAGCCCGACTTACCGAGCTCAGCTAGTTTTGGGCAGGCATAATGGGGTCGAGCTAGTCAATCCGATTTGATTCCTCTACTGCCATACTGTCATTTTATTACTTCGCAAGACAAGTTTTTTCAAGAATGCAAGATTCTTGTTCCAGCTAGAAGATAGATTGCGATGCAAACAATGAAACATAATTTGGGGTAAATGCGCACAGCTAGCATTCGTCCTTAGGTGACTACCAATTATTGTATGTATTAAATTAAATGCAGTAGCTAGCCCTGTTTTGCTCTCCCTTTCAAATTAATGTGGTGGTCGCACCTTATATTATATATTGTCCCAAAAGTGACAATACTTTTGTATAGCTAACTTTTATATTATTATGACATTACCCTTTAGCTCCATCAAACCATGGCGGATTTCTTCCTGCGTTGATTCAATTGATGATGACATTGTTAGGTTTCATATTGGAAGTAACTCACTACAAGTCCGTATTTCTTATTTAGAGAATCAAATGAAGAGCCTCATTAGCTGTTCTCTAATGTTCTATTTAAGGAGAAATCAATCTTTTTATATGAGAGAGGGAATGATGTTTTTAAGGTCTTTTGACACACTCTTTATATTTAAAAACTAAAATAACTAGTGGAATTTGTGTGTGTGTGTGTGTGTGTGTAAATATAGAGTGGATTTGACTGGTAGAGAACGAAACTGATGTACCTATATTATATTTTTAATATTTTGATTTATAATTTTGTTATAAAAGATAGAACAAGAGATCGATTGAAAATATAATAATACTGTATACCCTTTAGCTCCATCAAACCATGGCGGATTTCTACGTGCGTTGATTCAATTGATGATGACATTGTTAGGTTTCATATTGGAAGTAACTCACTACAAGTCCGTATTTCTTATTTAGAGAATCAAATGAAGAGCCTCATTAGCTGTTCTCTAATGTTCTATTTGAGGAGAAATCAATCTTTTTATATGAGAGAGGGAATGATGTTTTTAAGGTCTTTGACACACTCTTTATATTTAAAAACTAAAATAACTAGTGGAATTGTTTTTTTGTGTGTGTGTGTGTGTGTGTGTGTAAATATAGAGTGGATTTGACTGGTAGAGAACGAAACTGATGTACCTATATTATATTTTTAATATTTTGATTTATAATTTCACAATTTTATACATGCATTTTCGGTTTATAAAGAAAAGTGTAGGGAAAACTATAAGATGAAAACTAGTAAAGAAGGAGGGAAAGGTCGAGTCATAATTAGTTATGGGAAATTACTTCAATCCCTACCCTTTAGGTTTCAATTTCAACAATGTGGTTTATCAAAAATCAGGTTATAATTTTTTTAAATATAAAAACATATATACCCTACTACAACCACACCACCCCAACTATTTTTATATATAACCTTTATGCATATACGCATCATAAAATTGGTAATCACCGATCCAGGAAAAAATTGGACACAGGCTAAAACACAAAAAAATAAAAATTTTACAAATAAAAAAAAAATTTACTTAGGATCTGGGCTGGAGGAACGGACTGTAGCAGAGGCTGGCCCGTCCTTGGACCCACCCCTGCCTACTCCCACTCATTGAAAACATCTTCTCTTATCTTTTACTTTTACAAATGAAATACTCTCTCTCTCTCTCTCTCCCTCCCTCCCTCCCCACATATGAATATACAAACACAAATATATAATATAAAATATATATATCTCTCGCTCTCTCAACCCCACCTCGACCAATGTCAACAACAGCCAATGTTGACTCCGATTGCCACAAAAATAAAGTCAAACATGCCACCGAACTGGATCTCACTCGCCTCCTTGACGATGTCACGGCTGTACTAGATCAAATCAGTGGTGGTGGAGGTCTTATTCATTTCGATCTCCATTAACAATGAAAAATGTGATGGCTGTGAATTGGGGTGGAGGTGGTGGTGTGTTGTGGATTTGATGTGGTTATGGCGACGATTTGGGTGATGTTGACGATGGTGGAGCAGAATTGGTGAGACGATGAGTAATTATGATAGTGGATTTGTAGTGTTTTAATAAGAAGATGAAGAAAAAATAAATGTAATGTATGTTAAAAAATCTTCTCAAAATATATATCTCTTTTAGTGAATAATTGTAATAAATTATGTATTAAGAAAGAAATGATTTTTTTTTATGAATATGATGATTTTACAAGTTTGATTCAATCAATCAAAGTTTTCAATATGAAGAACTAGAAACATTTATGCAATGTAAGTGCAAAGATTTTTTTCAAAAATATATCTCTATTTTAAGATTGATATAAATAAGTTAAACATAAAGATAAATGAAAAACTTTGATGAGAGAAATAATTATCAAAATTTAATAATCAAAACATTTATATTATAATCAAATAAAAAGACCAAAAATACTCCAAAAAAATATAAAAAATCGTATGCACCTTCGTTCAAAGTTGGGTGATCCATAGTCCATTTAACTTCAATTGACAACATAATCAATCCATTTAATTTTTCGTGTGACATAGTTGATCGATGATGAATAATATCTAATTTCAACTTGAAGAAACTTCTTTTCGCAAATGCAATTACAACAACTATGGTTAGCAAACAAATTTGTAAGCAACATGAGTATTTGAGAAACAACCATCCATTTTTTTCAAATAATGTAGCACATCAAGTGTCCTTTCGAACTTGATAAATAGCACCTCAAAACTATCATTTCGAATATAAATAATCTCCATTAATGTCCAAACATGTATTATGTTTCATGTATTGCTTAAGATTTTCAAAAGATTTGAACAAATTGTCTATGCACACTTTAACATCTCCAAACTAAACAAAAATCCAAAGGTCTCTTCATATTATTTAAACTGTTCAAACAGAGTTTGAAGTGAAGATTGAACTTGATCAATTGTAAAAAAAAGTAATCAATTCTAAAAGATTTTTCAACTAATTGCATTACCTCATTACAACCATTTTCATTAATCCGCTTCTTTCTTCAAATCATACATTTTTTCTCCTAGAATATAGCTTCAGTTCTCATTTCACTTGCCGTTTGTTTAGCTTAATCCATGGCACTAACAAACCCAAATTCTTTATAATCTTCAAGAAAAGAAACGTGTCCTTCTAAGAGGTTGATAGCAACATCAATATGTATGTTTTCAACTTGAAGAAATTTACTCACGGTATTATTTGCATGCAACTTGTACCAAGGGAAGGTGGGTGCTAAGTGTAATGTAAAAAGAGAGGAGGGGGAATTGAGGTGAGAATGCTTGAAAGAGTGAATCAAATATCGTATGAGGAGATGGGTTGCACGTTCGGGGCATTTAGCCACCTCACTAATATCTATTGAATGTTTAATTGTCTGTTTAAAATCTGATGAAAATCTAAGTCAAAATCAACTACTAATTTTAATTACATTTCACAAGGTCCACAACTTTTCAACTACATATTCCTTCAACTTTTGTCAAAATTTGCAAAAAAATTGATTTTAATATCTATCAAACACCGTTACTTCTTTAATTCTATTCAATTATGTCCATTTTTATACTAGAAACACAAACAAAAGAGAAATATTTATGCACTCCACTCCACGAGTTTTACCTTATTTTGAGAAAGATGGTGATGAATACTGGGAATCGTCGATTTAATATATATTATTTTTCCTTTTCTAATTACAAAGAAAATTTGTTTTACTATTTAATATATAAACCTATAGTTTATATAATACAAATTATCTTCTTTTTTTGGTCAAATAATACAAATTATTTTCATTGAATTGTTTATGTAACTTTAGTAATTTACATTAAATAAATATTAAAAAAATAATTATGTTTATTAAAATACTGAGAACGATAATTTGAACTCCTTATGTCTACTTTACTACTCGTGTTAGTATATGCACTTGCGATTCAACCTGACGAGTTCGAGTCTAGTAGTTGGGTTGTGGAGAAGACATTAATTAATGTGGTTTGTACACTGAGTTTTTTAAATTATATATATATAAATAAAATACAAAACAATGTAGTCTAGAATTTGATATAAAATATTAATACAAAATAAAGGATGGAAGACATTCAAGAACTAATATCATGAAATATAATAAACCATTTTTGAAAGCAAAATAATTTCTGTAACCTTATTTGGGCATCATGTGATAGGCCAATTGAACCAAGGTCGCATACTCAGTATGCAGTTGTCCCGTCATCTAAAAGTTGGCATCAACCTCCGGTACATATATTGCCATACCTATAATGTAAAGCGAAGGCTCAACAGGTAACAATATTTATGAGCATGTACATAATCATGTGCATTCCAATTCCTTCACTCATTATGGTCTCCTCTCAAAGTTCACGCCTTTTTTCACAATCACAACTTACTTGTCTTTTAATCTTTTGGCCATGAATCTCATTAAAGTGTATTTTATGAGCTCAAATATCAATATGGTGAATAATGTGTGTGCCTTTCCGTGCATATGGATCATTTGTCGTCTACAGTGACTAGGGATCATAATTGCATCTACTATGGAAAATATACAAAAATTAGGCTTGGATTGGCCTGGTCTATGTATACGGTGCTCAACGCGTCAATCCGCAATTCCAAGACAATCAAGGGACTCTCTGACACTACCCCGTATACCAATGCCGGACCCCAAATCCCTCTTATCAACTGATGTCAATGATCATGATGTGAAATATATTAGAAAATGACACCTTCAATGATGTATAAATCTCCTTGGATTACACTAGAGCACCTTTAAGTAAAATGTCAAGCTAATGACTATATAATGAAACGTTTAACGGAAGTCAATTCATTCTCTATCTCTTATCTTTCATTTTAAATTCGAGGTGTATTTGTTTTTCCATATTTGGCTAAGCATAGTGATTTGGAGGGTAGGTATTTCTGGTAAGAGTTACTTTCAAAGAATGAGTGATTTTTTATTAAGTATTTTTTATTTAAGTGAACAAATTTTTCAAATTCATTAAAATAAAATTGTTCATGGCCTACTTTCCACTCACAACATTTCATATGTGTTGGACTTACAGTGGACTTTGTCGGAGACAACAGTTTGGACAAGTATATTATAGAAAGCTTTTGAGAAGAATTATAGGTCATCTCTCTATTTGGATCCATTTAAATTTGAGAAGGCCTAGTTCTAAGTATGATTCAAGCATGTGTTGGCGGTCCTCTTTGTACGAATAATTTTGATCCTATATAGCATTAGATGCAAATAATTATCGGATTATATCTACTGAAGTAGTTTATCCTCCCTTAATAACAATAGATTATTGTAATCTTAGTTTAGACATAATTATTCATTATTGATGTGATGAATAATGTGGTAAAAGTGGGTTGGAGGATGGTAAGTACTTATAATTTAAAAAGTAAAAATAAGCAATTTTAATTTAAATGATTCGCTTATTTATCAAATTTAAAAATAAGTCAGTCATTTATTTTACCAGTAACATAAAAGCAAGTTTTTTACTTAAAAAAAATATATTTGTAATAAAAAAAGGGGGTAGATTTACTTGTATATTTTGAAATAAGTAGTAAGTCGATTTTTTTATTAATCAAAAAAAAAGTAAATGGAAAACAAACATGCATCTCACCCCAATACTATTTTCTTATACAGAATATGAATATAATGATATATTCAATAAAAATCGACTTTTTAACCATTAACTGGAACGATATCGTTCACATGGACTACTGTTGCCAAAGTTGAGAATTAAGATTGTTACGCTTTGATCGCGAGGCAGGTCATTTGGCAACTAGAAGGGGAGGACATGGGGGGGTCATGTGATAATTTTTTTTTGTTTTTTTGTTTTTTTGTTTTTTTTTTTTGATAAAGTCAGGTTTGATATCGATTGAAATCTAAATTTTAATCTAAATCAAAATTAAAAATTAATTTTAATAATATATTTCATGGAATCCATAACTATTTAACTTTAATTAAAATTTACTAAAATTTTGATTTTAATCCACACCAAACAAGGGCAAAATCACAATAAATTTGATTTTTTTTTTTTCCTCTTTTCTCTTACTTTCTCTAACTATTTTCCTCACGCTTTTCTACAAATTTTCACATTTTTACTACAAATTTTCACTTTCCAATCAAATTTTTAAATAATTAGAACCTAAATTTGCATTCCTATCAAACTGTGTATAGAATGTGTCCGAATTCATTATATACAATTTGACTTATATCTAATGAATTATGTTTATTTAATTGATTATTAGTATTGAATATTAGTTATATATTTTTCCTTTCGATTACTTGAATTGATTTTTTGTATCAAATACATTATAAGATTTTTAAACGTAAATATGCATTTTCTTCTAATAAACAAAACATTAATAAAAATTGTTTGTATCAAATACATTATAATATTTTAAAACGTAAATATGCATTTTTCTTATGATGAACAAAACATTAATAAAATGAATCTTCGAAATCAAATGGATGAAAATGATTAGTAAAATATTAATGAAGAAATATTTTTTAAATGTAAATCTGCATTGTCTCGAGTCAAGTATGAATCATTCAAAACTCAAGAACAAAGTATTCGATTTGTATAGAGTTTGATTGTGCCCCCTAACTCAAAATGTCTGCGTCACCCTTGGCAACTAGCTATGCAAAAAGCAAAATAAGAGGCCACACACGTAATTTCCACACTCTATGTCGCATCACCCATTCATACGAGTCATCTAAGGTGATTGGGCGACTTGGCGAAGCCCCTTGACACGTCGTCCGAAATGACTAATTTTGAGATGAGGCATCACCTCCAGTGATTTTCGAGGAGATTCACATCTCCTGTCAACTGTATCTTCCACGTGCATCATCTTTGCCGAAGATACTCTTTGCCTAATAGATCTGGCAACCCTTAAGAAAATGCACTTAGTCTACTTTGCAGCCTACAAGTCTATGACCTAGGTTGGCTGCTTTTCACATACTTATGACAAATGGAATTACACATTTGAGCTTGACTAGTGGATCGATGAGGCGACGTGTCAAATAACCAATGACTATCGCATCTTCTTGTTTGGTATAAAAGCTCACACTTATTGTCTTTCAAAATGTAATTAAACTTTGAATGCAATTTTGAATATCATTCTTACATTGAAACTTTATAATCTTCAACCGGGAACCCAAATTCTTGTTTATTGTT